>BSBK01009661.1:2500-302500 GCA_027943335.1 Chamaecyparis obtusa
CTATAAATTGAGCATTGTAAATAGGGGGATGCCCCTATCTTTCTAGTTCATGTAAATGGGGGAATGCCTCTATCTTTCTAATCCATGTAAATAGGGGAATGCCCATATCTCACTAGCTATGTAAATAGGGTAATGCCCTATCTTGAATATGTTGGACAAATTTTCCAGGCAAGACTAGAGGTTTTCTTCTCTATTCTTTCCTACCAGTGCCTACACTGAATGGAGACTCGTGTATCTTATTTTAAATAATTAATAAAATTAATAATGGCCTTGGCCTTTTACCAATCAAAATAATAACAACAATAATAATAATAATAATAATTTCTTAAAGAAATTATATTGTTACTATGCAAACCATTAACACAAAACTTAGAAAAGCGTCTCTAAACACCTAAAAATGGATAGACTTGGAACTATTAATGCATTAATGGTTCTTTAATCATTAATTAATGGTTATTTAATCATTAATTAATCATCTTTATTTCCTCTAACAATCTAATCTTTTGATCACTTAATCATTTATCTAAAATTAATTAAATAATTAACCTTAATTAATTAATTTTTATTGGTTAATTTAGTTCAAAATTCTCATTTCCTATAGTTTGATTAATTATATTTATAATTAAATCAAATTAGCTAATTATTCCTCCAAATTAAGTTAATTTCCCAAGTTAATTTAATTTCACATCAATTTCTATTTAATTTCACATTTCTCATTTAATTAGATTTTTAATTCAATTAAATCTTCAAAAACATGAGGCAATTATAATTTCCTAAAATCTAAAATCCTCATAAATTGAAAAATCAATTTAATATCTCTTCAAAATCAAAGAGAAATAAAAAAAATCTTTCCTTTCTTCTATTTTTTATTTTTTGGAAGTTTATCTTCTGAAAATGGGAAATATCTTCTCATTCTTATCTCCCTTTTTTATCTCTATTTTTTTAGTTAAATTGGAAAGTTGCCCAAATCTTCTTCAATCTTTAATTTTGATCTTGATTTTCCAAGATTAATCCTAATCGTTTGTTTCAACCCAAAATTCCTATATAAACCACCTTCACTTCTCACATTTTCATCTCCAAATTTGCATCAAACTTATGTTGAATTTCATTTAGTCTTTTGTAATCAAATATTTTTATCATATTTCTTGAAGCTCTTTAGTCTGGATGTTGTCAAAATCACAACTAAGTGCCACATCCCAATAGAGTGAAGAGAAGCAATAGAAGCCTCGGAGTATCATATGGTGTTTTTGGATTTAGCTTAATTCATTTTAAATCATGATACTTTATTATTTTATTGAAATCTAGGGATTTAGTTGGTTTAGTATTTGGTTGCTTATTATTTTTATATAATCTGGTGCTATTACGATTTCTTGTTTAGCTTGTGTAGAAAATTGTACTACATTTTGGTGAATCCGATGTGAATCAACAACCCATGGATTGCTTGCAGGCAAACTATTTCATTTTCCAGTCTCGATTGTACGAATGAGATTCTTTTTTTTTCCATCATATCTCTATTTTTTCCCAACTACAGTAAGTTTGATGCATTCATTGGAAGTTTTTCGCAATTGCACTATTTATTGTTGCAATCAATCTATTTATTATTGCACTCACTGGCATTCTACCGCATACGCTCTGGGTTTTGTTGCAATTGTTTGAAATAATGTCGCATTTGACTCTGGCATTTCATATTTTATCTGCACAATGTCATTCATTTATTTTATTTCCACATTCATTAGTAGTTTGTCGCATATGTTTCTTTTATTGCCGCATTCAATATAACTTTGCCACATTTGCAATGTTTATTGTTGCATTCACTCTGTTTATTATTGTATTTTCCAGACATAATCATTTTCATGTTTGACTAGTCCTAATCTATTTGCAATTTTTGGTTTTGGTTTTTGTCTGTATTTTTGCATGTGCAAGAAACAGGCTTCGATGATACTATGGCAAGGAAACCTGTGAGAAGATCTAAAAAAATAAGGAAGGCCACATTTAGATTCCCTAATCATTTTGCAGAGAAGGTGGTGAGGAAAGCAAGTGAACGAGGAAAGAGATTATACTGGGCAAACAAGATGGAAAGACTTGGTTGGGAAGGTGATGAGTATAACCATTATGTTAAAATTGCATCTTTATCAAGCCAAGTACGGAGTAGAAATCAATTTGTGTGCTCATCCTTTTTAGAGATAATCACTTTTTCACTTTTTTTTCATTGCATGTTTATTTTTTCCTTCACGTTTGCTTGTCTTGTGTTGGACTAACGTATTTGGAAATTGTTGTGGATGCTAAGGCACTAGAGTGTTTACCCAAGTAAATGGTAAAATAAAAAATGAGCATAGACTTCAAACAAGGTGCATGCTAAAAGCCTTTTTAATTTCATGTACTTTCTATTTACTATGGCATATTTCAATTTCAATCACATAGATTAATTAGGAAAATACTTTGTGTGCCTATAAACAAAACTTGTAGACCTATGCTCTAACCTTTTTGGGTGATCAAAATGCCAAATCTGGTGGAGTTCCTCTAGATTAAAGGTCTGGTCAATTAACATCGTGTTCATTGTGTCTGGAAATTAAAAGTAATAGGGATATGCTCTCACCCTTCTTAGGGTGATTATACTCATAGACCTACTCTATATTTCAATCTTTTTTTTAAGTAGTGTATTTTAATTTGAGCCTTAGGGGCATACCTTTGGAGACTTGCCTTAATGAGGTCAGTGAGAGGGAAAGCCCAAAGTGGGATACAACTGCTTCAGTCATAGTATTCTGACCCACTATAAAAAAAAATGCCTTCATTCTTAAAGGGGTGAAGGACAAAGAGAATTGTAACAGCCTTCCTCTAGTAGTCCTAACGGATTGTGCAAAACCTTCTTGGCATGTGGTGGGAAGCTCTTGAAAGAGAGGTAGAAGAAAGCTCTTTAACAAAATCCTTACTAGAATCTTGTTAAGTAGTAAGACACCCTTTTAGCTATGTTGAACCAAACTAACCTTAGGTAGATTGTCTAAAATCTCTTTATGTATTAGACCAGTGAAAAAAATCAAGAACATACACTCAGTGTGTAGATCTTAGGAATATTGTTTGAAGTGTGTGTTGTGTTTGGTGATTTTGTTTTTTCTATCCAAATTCCATTTATTTGTAAGTGTCGTCAACAACCTTATCTCATATTTTTAAAGTTAGCTATCAAGGACACCAGGTCCTTAGAACCAAGAAGTCCAAATCAACATCAACAGTCTTAACCATGGAGATAGATCTTTCTCTAGCAGACTTCATTACAATGACACACTTTAATTTTGGAAACACCTACATAGCAATCTAAATCACACTCCAGACACATCAAAATAGTAATAAGATGGATCTACCTTTGCATACTCTTGGTCGTAGACCAATGACAAGATCACAAACCAGGAATCAACCAGGGGACCCTTTTTTCAACCCACTCCCTTCATGGGAGGCAGAACCAGAAATCAATCCCTTTGAGCATACTGGCCCATTCATGTTTTGTGATGTCTATCAACAACCCCGTGGATCAATATTGCTTCAAGATGTAATAGAGGAAGAGTTAGAAGACATTGAACAAGACACATGTGCCTCACATGTTGTAGAAAATGTGGTTGAATGAAACTCCCAAAAGTATGTAGCGATACTTTTGAAGAAAGGAGTTAAACTTTTGTTTGGGTTTGATGTTTCTACAATCTGGCCTAAGAATCCTCTAGTAAGACCCAACATAACTCAACAACACCAAATGAATATTGTAGTATCTCAGATAATGTATGTTCTAGAATCCTCTCAAACAATGTCATCTCAAGTGTCAATGCAAGCCAGTTCCTCTTCTGCATGGGGACTAAGTCAAAATCAAATGACATCTCAAGGAATCCCAACTAGTCAAAACACAACCAATTCTCAAACTGGTTCATCAGCCATGACTAGTTCATCTCAAGCAATACCTTTAATGTCTTCAATTATTTTTACCTTAAGTGCCCCAGTTATATCATCAACACCCCAAAACTATAACAACCCATTCCCCAAAACTCAAATAACATGACCTTTTTCAACTAGATTTGGGTCTATACCACCATAAAGACAACTAGAATCATTTTATTGCAGTCCTACTTTCAGTCAACCCCCTCCAAGGGTTAGATCTTTGTTCCAACCATGATTTCAGCAGCAAAAACCTTCAAATACAAATCAATATCATTTCTAACAGACTTTGCTTTCTAATAGTCAAAATCAAAATCCTAGTAAATCTTACATACCTACGATGTATTTCCAAAACCATAGACAAACTCATATACCAGCTACCAAAAAATAACTCAACTTTGTAAATATTCCCCAAGATCAAACCAACCTCCTAATTCAAGAATTGCAACTCCTATGAAGTGAGGTGACTGACTTTTGAAACCAACCACAGATAAAGTCCTACACCATAGAGGACCTATACCCTTACCCCTTTGATCACTCGATACTCATATCTCCATTTCCTACACACTTTGTAGTGCCAAAGTTTGACAAGTATAGAGGTAAGATAGAACATGTTGATCATATCAGAGAGTTTTTTGCTAGTTGCATAGAGGTAACACATGATGATTCATACCTTATGTGATTGTTCCCCCTGAGCTTAGTCAGACCAGTAATGGAATGGCTTTCGCACGTACCCACAATATTCAACCTTGAGGGGAACTAGATGAGAAATTCATAGCCCAGTTTCATCATAACATTGAGCATAAGGTTAGTATCAAATATTTATGTGAGACTAAGAAAAAGGAAGGTGAATCTTTCTCTAACTTTCTACAAAGATGGAGAAGCACTACTAACAGGGTACCTTAAGATGTTCCAGAACAAGACCTCATAATCATGTGTGTTGATAATCTCATCCTAGACATGGTCTATATTGTTGAGTTGCAACTTGCACCCAATTTCAAATAGTTGAGAAAATGAGATATCTGATGCGAACAAAATCTGATATAGAAAGGGATCCTTGTTAATCGTAATCATTCCAACACCACTAAGAATTCTTCTAACAAATATAAGTTATGGAATAAAAATAATAATTTCACCAATGATGTTGTTTTTGATGTCAAAATAGTGAACTGCACCCAACCAAATATTTCTTTAAAAGGGGCACCTATGCAGAACCAAACCTTGGTAATGCATACATCACAAGAAAGCACTCAAACTCAACCACCAAGTGCAAACATTCAAGCTACCAATGTATCTCAAAACCAACCAAATGGGAAACTTCCATCAAGATTCCACTTTCTAAAAAGTGAATACACACCACTAGGAGAGTCATTCGAATCAACACTGAAAAAATTGATCCAAACAAACATGATTACCTAGTTACTAGAGATACATGAATTCGAACACAGTCCTGTGAAACCCAAATGGTGGAGTGACAATTAATTTTGCAAGTACCATCATGTTAAAGGACATAAAACTTCAAACTATTATTGATTAAAAAATGACATACAAGACTTGATTGAACAAGGAGCAATCGATATTGATAATCACCCAGAATCTAGAGACAACACGGATCACATAATCTTCAAAGATTCATTGCAAAATTACAATAAAGGGAAGGCCCTCACGTCTGTTAGTCATTCAAAATGAGTCAATTATACTTACTCCTCTAATAATGTGCTAAAATAGATAAATCCTATTGAATACCAAGTCACTACCATCACTATTAGAGATAATAGCTCCAAGTGTGTAATCATGATCCATCATTCCAAGGTTGTCCTATAGGGGGCACCTTCTAATTCTTTTACACCTGCATCTTCTGCACAAACTCCCAATACACAACACATCTAGTAGATCATCTTAAATGCATGCTCACAAAAATCTCAATCTTTGAGCTATTGTGCATATGTCATGAACATAAGATAGCTTTGGGTCAAGCTCTCCAAAATACAGTTGTCCCATGGGATATATCTCCTAAGAACTTACAAACCATGGTCAATTACATTGCTACCAATAAACATAATACATTTATAGACCATGATATACCACCACATAAACCGTTTCATAATGATCCTCTACACCTACTAGTCCGAGTGCATAAACATACGATCATATGAGTCCTTGTAGATGGCGGGGTGGGATTAAACATTTGTACTTTGAAAGTTTTCAAATCCTTGTGATACTCAAATTCAAGTGTTTATTTCACTAGATGGATAAACATAAAAGCATATGATGATGATGATGAGAGATCTTCCAAAGGAATCCTTATCTTACCAGTAGTTATAGGACCAATAGTAAAATATACAACATTTCAAATCCTAGATCTAGAATTAGGATACAACATGCTATTGGGAAATTTATGGATGCATGAAATGAAAGTTGTACCTTCTACATATCATTAGTGTATCAAATTCCCTTATCAAGATACATAGGTCATCATAGAAGGAGACTCAAATCCATTTCAGCATTGCAACAACTTGAGAGGTAGTACAAAAAACCAAATGTCAATTATTCAAGAAGAAAGTTTTCCTTCTATCTTTGCTTCAATTCCCACAAACATACCAAGTATGGGAATCAAAATATCAATCCAAGACAAAGGATGTGGTGAATGCTTCTATGAAGAGGCCTTCACCATTACTATCTTACCTCTATCTCCTAGATCTTATTGTAGACCTAGATAGGAAGAACCAACTTACACACTAAAACCTATAATCTTTAGATGTCCACATACAACCTTTGTCAGATGGGGTGACTTGAGTGAAAAAAATGCATTTGATCCTAATATCAATACCTGGTTATACCAAGATCCAAAAGAGACATTGTTAGTACAATTACCCCTAATTCGATATGGACCAAGATTTACAATGTTACAAGAGTTTGGGTATACTAGAACTGCAAGCCTAGGCATAAGACAAGGAATCCTAGAACTCTCTATACCCCCTACCCAAAGGAACAATGTAAGCCTTGGGTATGGTCAGTCAAGGAAAAGTGGCATCATTAGAGAAATTCAAGATGTTACTGAACCAAATTGGGAACAAAGTCATGAACACAACCAAATAGTAGCATACTTCAATAGTTGTTGCCTCAGGAAATAAAAACTATAACCTTCCAAATGACCCTTGATCACGAAGTCTTGGGTTTTGAGGAAGAATAGATACCTTATGATCATTCAAGCATGATTTATTCTCATGAGTATGAGTTGGTAACCCAATAGAATTCCCCTCAAACCACTAGCACCATCAAGATAAATGAGATGTTCAACTACGTGAACCTAGAAGATAAACACTATATTGAAAAACATGTTGATGTTTTCTCCTTAGATGGTGTATCTAGTTCACATTCCTAGTTTATCAGAACTATCACAATAGTTCCATTTTCCCAACCTGAACCACAATCCAAATTCAACCTATCTTTAGTCCACCTTGAACTAATTGTGGAGGACCAAAAAGGATGTCCAGATATTGATACCTTTGAAAATGATCAAGCCATCACTAACTCTTGGGGATTTGAGAAGGAATATCATCAGGAGACCACAAGGCAGGGTTCTCATTTGATTTAGATAGTTCAACATACTTCAGGGAGGTGACTCCTCTTTCTAGTCAGAAAAGTAAAAAAAAAAAAGAAAAGAAAGGTCACTAAATGAAAATTGAAAAGTTCTTATTGACCACAAAAAAAGTAAAAATAAAAGATGTATATTTTGGTGAAAACCTTTCTAAGGTGCCAAAAGATGGAAAGTTGGAGTCTCTTCCCTTAGATGAAGAGAGATCAACATTAATGATAGTTCAAAAACATTTGAAGTTAACTTAGGGGATGAGCAACACCCTAAGAATATTTGTTTAACCAAGTCCCTCTCACACAAAGAAAGAGATAAATTGATTAACTTCTTCAAAGAAAGACAAATTAACTTCACCTGGTCATATGCTGACATGCCAGGTCTTGATCCAAAGCTAGCATTGCATCATTTTACACTATTTCCAAATGCAAATCCAATTAAACAAAAGTTAATAAAAATGCATCCACACATTATCTTGTTAGATAAAGAAGAATTGAATAAACTCCTAGATGTTGGCTTCATCGGACCCATTCCATATGTAGATTGGATCTAATGTAAGAGCACCTAGGGTCTTTGGTCTACCCTATACTAATTTTGGCTTGTAGGTGACCTTAGCCAAGTCATTGATCAATAAGGATTAAATAAGAGTCCCAAGTGTGTAAGTGAGTCTTACAAAGTCCTTAGGGGGTGTGGGAAAGTGTTTTCCAAAGTCTACCTAGGACTTGTCTTAGTTTTGGTCTTCTTTGTTAAAAGTCGTCAGCATAGTCTTTGATTGGTCAAAGGTCAAGTTGACCTCCTAATAGGTGTAAATGAAGTAGGAAAAGGTTAAATGAGTCTAGATATACCCATGTGATCAATTTAGACTCTTTAGAGTGGTCTAGGAGGAGTTGACAACAAAAGTTTTAAAAGTTATCAATAACAACTTTGCAACTTTTCAAAGTTGTCATGACAAGATTGACTAGTTTTCTTAAAGTGGAAAAGAATTGGTTGAGGGTTAGTTTTGCATAGTTTTTGCTCAAAACTTGGACCTATTTAAGACCAATCCCAACCAGTGTTCAAGTTTTGGATCTCTGTAAATCATTTTACAAGTTTGAATAGACTAATTAATCTCTGTAAACTTGGTAATAGTGAATAGAATCCAATCATCCAAGTAATCATGGATTGATTTGGGAAAGATCTTTGCATATTTAGATAATATTTTGTATGTAATTCATTTGGTGTGCAAAATTAGGTTAGATATTTTGTTTTACTATCTATAATAAAAACTCTCCCCCGTGATCGACTCACTGGTCCATATAGAGTTGAGAGTCTAAAAATGGTTCTAGCATGAGTTCCACCAGTGGGTTCTATACGGCCTTGTGGAATATGCTAGGGAAATGTATATACATTTTAAATATATATTCTTGTCCCAAAATATGTAGGTTATATGATTTTATCATGAAGCCCTAGGTGAGTAGTAGTGAACCCGACTAGGTGGCTTGACTATTGCAGATAAGAGATGGAGGACTTTAAGGATTGGAAAACACAATCCAAGGCCATGGTAGTGAAGAAAAAAGACTAGAGAGTCAAGATTCAAGAGGAGAAGAGGTGGTGAATACTTTTGAGGTGTTTTTGAATCCAAGTTTCCATTGTAATAAAAAAAGGCTTGTAGCCCTTAAAAATATGCCTAAATATAGAAAAGTGGTGTACAGACTGGGGGGCACTTGGAGACCTTAAAAATCCTTGAGATCTTTGAAAAGGGTATCTGGAACACAAATTTAGTTGGGTCCTTACTTGACAAGTTGTCGAGTTATTGTCTGAGAGGAGTGTTAGGAGACCAAATTAGGCCTAAAAGGCTACTAGCCCTTTTTGGCTAAGTTTGAGGAGATTGATTGCTAAACCTAGAAGGTTGGAAGAAAGACCACCTCTAAATTAGTGAAATTGAACAATTAGGAAGTCTTCCATCTTATTTGTAGTAGAACCAAGTTTGGTGGTGTATGAAGATGGACTTAGTGATTTGAGTCCATGAAAGGTGAATGGAGATAGAGTTGGATTTGCACTTGGTAGGGAGGTCTTGGAGAAAGGAGTGATTGAGGGAAGAGTTCCTCTAGTGTAGGGTCTTGGGAAGAACCCTAGAAAGGTCACGGGAAAGACCTTGAAGGAGTCCTAAGGAGTTAGGACCTAGTGTCAAAGAGACCTCCCTATCAAATTGGTATCAAATCCTAACAAGGTTTGGGCTAAGTATATGTCAAATTCAATGGGCGAGTCAACCATGGTGACAAATGTTGAGTTGGCTAGGGAAGTAACAAAGTAGAGAGGGGATAATAAGATACTCTGGGAAGAATTGGAAGCTCTTAGAGACAAGCTAGGAGAGGTGGAAGAAAAGATAGAATTGGTAAGTGGGAAATTGAAAGAATATGGAGACAAGGGTAAGGCAATGGATGAAGATGATGAGGTCCCTGAACCTAATCTACCTATGCAAGAAGAGCCATTCCTCAAAGCCATAAAAGCCATTGGAGGAAAATCTCTTGAAGGGGTACCTTTATTTAGTGGAAAGATAGATCTTGAATTGGTGATGGAATGGATAGAGGGAATGGAGAACCATTTTGAGTGTGAAGGAGTTAGTGAGGCTCAAAAAGTGAAGGTGGACATATCTAGGATGAGGGGACCAACATTAACTTGGTGGAAGTTCCTTCAAACTAAAAGAGAAAAGATGGGAAAGAATCCAATAGCTACTTGGAAGGCTATGGTGACCAAGATTAAGGAGAACTACTTGCCAGAAGACTTTGAGATCTAGTTCCATAAGAAGAGGCAAAATCTTAGCCAAAGGGAATTAGATGTTGTAGCCTATATCGAGGAATTTCAAAAGCTATGTTTGAGATCCAAGATTCAAGAGGAAGAAAGTGTCAAGATAGCTAGGTATTTGAATGAGCTTAGGTGGATCATCCAAGAGGAGATCAACCTATTAAGCCCCACTACTATTCATAGATGCTATCATTTGGCCATAAAAGTGGAAGAGAAAGGAAAAAAGAAGAAAGAAACTAGTACAAGATGTAGAGGAAGAGGAAGAGACTCAAGAGGGAGTCATAGAGGCAATTTTAGTGGCAGGGGTAATGAACCAAGGAATCAAGGTGAGGAAAAGTTGACTAAACAACATAGTGAGTCAAGTAGTACAGTAACTTCAATAGCCAGGGAAGAGGATTCAATAGTGGTGGAAGAGGTAGATTTGGAAGTTTGGGTAGAGGCTCTCACTTTGCAAGCATGAAATACTATAATTGTGGTCAATTAGACCATCCTTCTTATAGATGTCCTAATAAGGCATCAAGTTAACAAGGAGAGAAGAAGATAGCTTATGCTCAAGAAGAGGTTGGAATTTTTAGAGCTCCAGAAGTGAATCTTGATTCAAAAAATGGAGAGAATCTCATGTTTAGAAGAATTTTTCTCAAGGAACCAATCAAGGAGGAAGCCAAATAGAGAAGGGCACTATTTAGGATTAAGTGCAAGATCCTTGGTAAGGTGTGTAAAGTCATTATTGACTTAGGCTCCATAGATAATATCATCTCAGAGGAGGTAGTCCAAAAATTGAAACTCACTAGGATACCTCACACCAATCCCTACAAGGCTACTTGGCTCAATAAAGGGCATAATATTCTTGTTAATGAGCAAGTGTGGATTAAATTTTCTATAGGAGAGTATCAAGACAAGATGCTTTGTGATGTTTTTACAATGGATTTTTTCCATATGTTGTTAGACATACCATGGCAATATGACCGAGATGCAATCCATCATGGGAAGAGGAATTTGTATACCTTCAAGAAGAATGGGGTCACTTATAAAATTCAGTCACTTGTTAAAGAAGGAGCAGTAAATTTAGGGGAATCAAATGTACTTCTTGTGAGTGGTAAAAATTTCTTGCATGAACTTAAAGAGGAAGAATGAGTTGGAGTGGTCATTGTTGTAAAGTCTAAAGAGGAAGATAAACCTCAACAAGCACTTATACCTGCAGAAGTGAAGCAGTTATTAGAACAATTCAAGGACACCATTAGTGATGGGATACCGGCTACTTTACCTCCTTAAAGAGAAATTATTCACCAAATAGACTTCATACCAAGGGCATCCTTGCCTAATAAAGTAGCCTACAAGATGACGCTAGACCAAAATAAGGAGATAGTAAGACAAGTTCAAGAGTTGCTTGATCAAGGTTTAATTAGAAAGAGCATAAGTCCATGTGTTGTTCTAGTGGTCTTGGCACCAAAGAAAGGGGGCAAGTGGAGATTATGTATTGATTCCAGGGCCATAAATAGGATAACAATCGGGTATAAGTTCCCTATCCATAGAATAGAAGATCTAATGGATTGTCTTGGAGGGTCTAGGTACTTCACTAAGATTGACCTTAAGAGTGGTTACCATCAAATTAGGATGAAAGAGGAGGATGAATGGAAGTCAAATTTTAAAACTACAGAGGGTCTTTATGAATGGTTAGTTATGCCCTTTGGGCTTACAAATGCACCTAGTACATTTATGAGACTAATGAATGAAGTCTTGAAGGATTATATAGGAAAATTTGTAGTGGTGTATTTAGATGATATTCTCATCTTTAGTAAGTCAAAAGAAGAACACAAAAAACATATAGAGGTTGTATTAAGAATCTTGCATGAAGATAAGATAGCCATTAACCTATACAAGAGTGATTTCTTGAAACAAGAACTAGTCTCCCTAGGTTTTGTAGTCTCCCAAGGTGATTTAAAAATGGATCCCAGTAAGATAAAAGCTATCCTTAATTGGCCCACTCCCAAAACAGGGACTGATGTAAGGATTTTTCATGGGTTGGCTCAATTTTATAGGAAGTTCATTAGAGGTTTCAGTGAGATATGTGCATCTCTACTTGATACCATCAAGGGTGGAGTCAAAACCAAGTTCAAATGGATAAAGGAGGCTAATGAAGGATTTGAAAATCTAAAACAAAAGGTGGCTACACAGCCCATCCTAGTCTTGCCAAGTTTTGATAAATTGTTTATTGTGGAATGTGATACAAGTAACATAGTTGTGGGAGTAGTCCTTAACCAAGAAGGAAGACTTGTGGCATTTTTTAGTGAAAGGTTGAATGAAGCCAAATCAAGGTATTCATCTTATGATTTAGAGCTTTATGCATTGATTCAAGCCCTTATGATGTGGAAGCGCTACCTTTTTCCCAAGGGGTTTGTAGTCTACATTGATAATCAAGATTTAAGCTACATAAACACATAAGAGAATCTAATTCATAGGCACATCAAGTGGATGGATTTTCTCTAAGCTTACACTTTCACTATCAAGCACAAGAAGGGCCTAAACAATAAAGTTGCATATGCACTGAGTTAGAGGTTGCTCACTGTTAAATAAATTTACTTATAAAGCATTGGTATTGAAGGGTTCAAAGACCTCTATGAGGGTGATGAAGACTTTTTAGAAGCCTACAAGGTATGTGTTTACTTTAAGAATAAATTTCATTGCAAGTTTGTTGACTACACATTGCAAAATGGTCTATTGTTTAGGGGTAATTAGTTATGTGTACCCAAGGGGTCTATGAGGAAAAACCTGATACAAGAGAAGCATAATGGTAGCCTTAGTGGGCATTTTTGTTTGAACAAGACATTAGACCTGGTTTAAAGATTCTACTATTGGCCAAAGATGCCAAGGGATGTAAGAAGGTATGTGGAACAATGCTTAGTTTTCCAAAAAGCTAAGGGCACACCTTCTAATGAAGGACTGTACTAGCCTTTACCTACTCCAACTAGGCCATGGGAATGCCTTAGTATATATTTTATATTAGGCTTACCAAGAACAACTACTTGTTTTGACAATGTTTTTGTAGTATTTGATATATTTAGCAAAATGAGCCATTTTATACCTTGTAAAACAACTCATGATGCTAACTATATTGATCATATCTTCTTCAAAGAGGTGGTGAGAATTCATGGTTTACCTATCAGTATAGTTTCAGACATGGATGTGAAATTTATGGGGCACTTTTGGAAATCTTTGTGGACAAGATTAGGCACAAATATAGCATTTGGTTCAACATACCATCCACAAATGGATGGCCAAACATAGGTGATCAATAGGGTTCTTGGGAAACTTCTTAGGTGACTCAAAAAGCAGTATGGAAAAATGTGGTACTAAGTGTTGCCTCAAGCAGAATTTTCCTATAATGATAGTGCCAATAGGTCTACTGGTAAGAGCCCATTTTAAATAGTCTATGGCATCCATCCAAGGGGAGTATGTGAACTCAGAGAGTTAGGAAATCATGGAGAGGTCAGTGGACATCCATAAGACTTTTCTTAGTTAATGCAAGAAGTACATGAACAGGTAAGAAGGACTCTAGTGGAAGCCAAACAAAAAATCAAGACTAAAGTGGATGAGAGAAGGAAGGATCTACAGTTTGAAGTTTGAGATTGGGTGATGGCACACCTCAACAAAGCTAGACTTCAAAAAGGTATTCCTAGAAAGTTTCAAATGAGGAGAGTAGGACCATGTAAAGTCCTAACTAAGTATGGACAAAATACTTATAAGATAGGCCTACCCAAGGAGCTAGTCATATCTCCCATCTTCAATGTACAAGATCTAGTCAAGTACAAGGGACTTGACATAGCAGAGGAAGAACACAACATTGGTTTTAATGAAGATGTAAAAGAGCTCAAGATCCCTATCCAACTAAAGCCAGAAGCTGAAAGGATCCTAGATTCAAGGATCAAGAAAAAGACAAGACATGGAGTTTATATCAGAACACCTCATTAAGTGGAAATATCAACTAGAATATGAAGCTACTTGGATAGAAAAGAATAATTTTAAAAACATGGGCATTAATTTGGACCTCCTATCTCCAAGGGTGACTTAACTTCCTTGTTGTAGGGGAGAATGGTGCAGGAGCACCTAGGGTCTTTGGTCTACCCTATACTAATTTTGGCTTTTAGGTGACCTTGGACAAGTCACTGATCAATAAGGACTAAATAAGAGTCCCAAGTGTGTAAGTGAGTCTTAGAAAGTCCTTAGGGGGTGTGGGCAAGTGTTTTCCAAAGTCTACCTATGACTTGTCTTAGTTTTGGTCTTCTTTGTTAAAAGTTGTCAGCATAGTCTCTGATTGGTCAAAAGTAAAGTTGACCTCCTAATAGGTGGAAATGAAGTAGGAAAAAGTTAAATGAGTGTAGATATACCCATGTGATCAATTTAGTCTCTTTAAAGTGGTATAGGAGGAGTTGAAAACAAAACTTGTAAAATTTGTCAGTGACAACTTTGCAACTTTTCAAAGTTGTCATGACAAGATCGACTAGCTTGCTTAAAGTGGAAAAGAATTGGTTGAGGGTTAGTTTTGGGAAGTTTTTGCTCAAAAATTGGACCTATTTAAGACCAATCCTAACCAGTGTTCAAGGTTGGCATCTCTTTAAACCATTTTACAAGTTTGAATAGACTAATCAATCTCTACAAACCCAGTAACAATGAAGAGAATCCAATCATCCAAGTAATCATGGATTGATTTGGGAAAGATTTTGCATATTTAGATATTATTTTGTATGTAGTTCATTTGGTGTGAAAACTTAGGTTATATATTTTGTTTTACTATCTTTAATGTAAACTTTCCTCTATGACTAGTTCATTGGTCCATACAAAGTTGAGAGTCTAAAAATAGCTCTAGCATGAGTTCCACCAATGGGTTCTATATGGCCTTGTACAATATGCTAGGGAAATGTATATACATTATAAATATGGAGTCTTGTCCCAAAATATGTAGGTTATCTAATTTTAGCATCAAGCCCTAGGCGAGTACCAGTGAACCCAACTAGGTGGCTTGACTATTGCAGACAAGAGATGGAGGACTTTAAGGATTGAAAAACACAATCCAAGGCCATGGTAGTGAATAAAAAAAACTAGAGAGTCAAGATTTGGGAGGAGAAGAGGTGGTGAAGACTTCCACGGTGTTTTTGAATCCAATTTTCCATTGTAATAAGAAAAAGCTTGTAGCCCTTAAATATAGGTCTAAATATAGAAAAGTGTTGTAGGGACTGGGTGAGACTTGGAGACCTTAAAAATCCTTGAGATCTTTGAAAAGGGTATCTGGAATTTTTTTTTGGTTGGGGCCTTACTTGGAAAGTTGCAGAGTTATTGTCTGAGAGGAGTGCTAGGAGACCTCATTAGGCCTAAAAGGCTACTAGCCCTTTTTGGCTAAGTTTGAGTAGATCGATTGCTAAACCTAGAAGGTTGGAAGCAAGACCACCTCTAAAATAGTGAAATTGAATAATTAGGAAGCCTTCCATCTTATTTGTAGTAGAACCAAGTTTGGTGGTGTATGAAGGTGGACTTAGTGATTTGAGTCCATGAAAGGTGAATGGAGATAGAGTTGGATTTGCACTTGGTAGGGAGGTCTTGGAGAAAGGAGTGATTGAGGGAAGAGTTCCTCTAGTGTGGGGTCTTGGGAAGAACCCTAGAAAGGTCAAGGGAAAGACCTTGAAGGAGTCCTAAGGAGTTAGGACTTAGTGTTAAAGAGACCTCCCTATCAGGATCTCAAATCTTGTGCTAGTTACAAAACATTTAGGAGATATTTTCATATGTACATATTCTAGGGACATAAACAAATCTTTTCCTAAGGATGACTTCCCATTACCAAACATTGATATCATAGTGGATCTAATAGAGGGACATGAAATGTTATCTCTAATTGATAGATTCTCAGGATATAATTAGATTAAAATAGCTCCTGAATATCAACATAAAATGACATTCAATTGCACCTAGGGCACATATTGCTGGAATGTGATGCCATTTGGCTTAAAAAAAAAAGGTGCCACCTATCAAATAGCCATGACAACAATATTACATGATATGATTCACAAAATAATAGAAGATTATGTTGATGATGTGTTAGCAAAATCCAAACTCAAAGGAACTCATTTACAGGTACTAGGGCCTATTTTTTATAGGGTAGAAGAGTACAAGGTTTAGATGAACCCAAAAATGTGTGATTTTGGAGTTACTTCTGGAAAAGTCCTAGGATTTATAGTATCAAACAAAGGAATAGAAGTGGAACCAGAGAAAGTCAAGGCAATATTAGACATACCTCCTCCCACAAACCTGAAACAACTCAAAGGACTTCAAGGAAGACTACAATAAATTTGAAAATTCATAGCACTATTGGATGATAAGTATCACCCATTTCAACACTTATTATATAAAGGAGTAGATTTTATATGGATAGAATAAAGTGAGAAATCCTTCCAAGTCTTCAAGGCATATTTGTTAAGTTCTCCAGTTCTAGTTCTACCAACTCTTGGAAAACCACTTTTGTTGTACATTTCTACAACTGATTCATCACTAGGAGATCTCTTAGCACAAAATGATGAAAAAGGAAAAGAGATAGCTATTTATTACATCAGTCTAACCTTAATTGGGTATGAGCTCAATTAATCCCTAATTGAGAAAGCATGTCTGGAAATTATTTTCACTTCCTAGAAGATAAGACACTACATGCTAAGTCATCAAACCAAGCTCATAGATCACATAGATTCACTGAAATATCTACTAAAAAAAGAAACATTAATTGGGAGACTTTCCAAATAGGTCATGATATTAATTGAGTTTGACATCGAGTATGTGGATAGGAAAGCCATCAAAGGAAAAGTTATTGTTGATCAACTAGTAGAAGAACCCATATCGAATGACCAACCTATTATTTCAGAGTTCCCTAATGAATCATCTCTCACTATAGAAGCATCAACAGTAGAATTATGACAACTATACTTTGATGGGTCATATACCAATCATGGTGCAGGGTTAGGGATTGTATTTATTACCCCTTAAAGTAATGTGATTCCTAAGTCTTATCAACTTGGTTTTCCTTGTACCAAAAATATAGTAGAGTATGAAGCTCTAGCCACTAGATTGAAAAATGCCATACAGTGGAGGATACAAATTTTTAAAGCCTATGGTGATTCCCAGCTAGTCATTAGTCAATTCAACATTGACTACATGACTAAAGACAAGAAACTATTCCCATACAAACAACTGATGGGTCAACTATGCCATTCCTTCTAGTACATTATTTTTGAACAATTTCTAAGAGTTCAAAATAAAGCCACAGATGCAATAGCTATTATAGCATCCTTGATAGACATGTCAGGTAGTGAATCTAGATTTTAATTCCTGGTTGAACAACTGATGATACTAGCTTATGATGTTCCTATTTCAAAATCATTTTGTGTCCTTATAGGTCCCAAGTCACCCTGGTACAAAGATGTGTACACCTACCTTAAAGACAAATACCTTTTGCTTGACTTGTCTAGAAACCAAAAGAATTCCCTAATAAAACAAGTCTCTAGATACACCATCCTCGTTGATACTTTGTCTAGGAAAGGTCTAGATGGTATGATCTTAAGGTGTCTCAATTCTATAGAATCCTAAAAATCCTTGCATGAGGCTCACGAAGGTGTTTGTGGGGTCCACTCCGGTGGTAACAATCTAGCAAAGAAGCTTCTTCGAATAGGTTACTATTGGCCAACAATGAAGGAAGATGCCCATAAATATGTATAGAGATGAAAACAATATTAGATTCATGGAGACCTTATCCAAGCACCAACTCAAGAGCTCCAGCCTCTCACTTCTCCATGACCCTTTTCAATATGGGGATTTGACTTAATATGAAAGATTACATGCATAGCTTCTAATGGATATAATTATATAATAATAGCTACTGAGTACTTTAACAAGTGGGTGGAAGCTATTCCTTTGAAATACACAACTAGAAATAAAATCTCTATGTTCATCTTGAACTACATCATCTACCGGTATGGAATTCCTTAGACCATACTTATTGACCATGGATTACCATTTCAGAATAAAGATGTCAAATATCTATGTGAGAAGTTTTAGATCAAACAATACTTCTTGTCCTTTTACTATCCCTAAGAAAATGGCCACGATGAGGCAACTAATAAAACCATTCTTAATTTTTTTTATAAAGTTATCAATGAAATTGGTCGAGACTAGCATTTGTAGCTCATTCCTTCCTCGTGGGCATACATAACTGGTGTCTAAATTCTAATGGGGTCAACCCCCTTTTCCTTAGTGTACAGATTAGGCACAATTCTGCTTGTTGAAGTTGAATTTCCCTCTCTCAGAATTTACTTGAAGAACTTCATAACAAATGAAGACTATAAGGTAGCCAGGTTGTGTGAATTGGAGTTGTTAGAAGAGAAATGCCAAAATGCCATGAATCACCTACAAGGTTATCAAAATCTCCTTCATAGAAGTTATATCAAGAGAGTTAAACCAAGATGATTTGGCATAGGTGACTTGGTATTAAAAGAAAATAAAAATGAATCTAGCATATCGAGAAAAGCTTGAAAATTTTGAGCCCAACTAATTAGAACCCTATGTCATCATTAGATCATGCGATAATGGGGCATATCAACTGGCTACCCAAGAAGGAGAGCAACTCCTTGGATACATCAACAATATGCACCTCAAAAATTATTATACAAGTGTTATCCCAAGGTCAAGTGTACATATCTTAAAAGATCCTAAAAATACAAAAAAAAAGTCACCTTGGTGAAAACTTGGCAAACAGGTACCTTGGCAACAAAAAAAAAGTAAAGAGAAAAAACAATTGCCCTTTGGTGAAAACTTGGTAAAAAGGCACTATTGGGTAGGTACCTTGGTGAAAACTTGGCAAATAGGTGCCAAGTTTTGAAATCCCTCTTTGCCATCAATAAACTCCAATGATTAGAACTTTCACTCACTAAGTGCATATCACTGAGCATGCCAAGAAAGAAAAGCCAACAAGTGCAATCCTCATGAGCATTCACGCCTATTCTTGACTTACGTTGGTTTACTAGACTAGGGGTGGTCTCAAAATGTCCTAAAAAAAAATCTAAAAACATTGCAAAGCATCTTGAAAAAATCTAAAAATATTGTAAAACATTCTAAAAATATTGCAAAATATCCTTAAAAAAAATTCCAAAAAACATTATAAAAAGTCCTGAAAAAATTCATCAAATGGTGACTATGTTTGGGGTGTTTGTGATAAGGGCCTTCACCTATGTGATACACCGCACATAGTTTGACTCCAAATATATGAACACTAAGATGAACCAAAAACATCGTATAAGATCCTGAAATAGTCTTAAAAATTGAAAAAAAAAAACACAAAAATTCATCTAAGGCAACCATGTTTGGGGTGTCTATGATAAGGGCCTTCACATATGTGATACTAAAAACATACCTTGACCCCAAACATACGAGCCCTACAATGGAATAAAAAAATAAAATCAAAACATATCAAAATCCTTGCAATAAAATCATCTTTGTAATGACGAGCAGAAAGTGACGATTAAACACCAATCTTAAAACAAAACAATGAGCTTCATAAATCGAAAATGGACTTGTGAGACCCATATTTATCAACAACCCAATCTATCATCAATCAATCAATCAAAATCAATCAATCAATAAATCATTTGTCTTATACAGTGATAGATACACTCGAAACCAAACAGATCAGTCTTATATAGGTAGTCCATTTATAAAACCAGACACACCAAACATCCAATCAAACATCAAAACCAATCCTATCAACAATCAGTAAGGTTGTTGACAAAGTCAATCATGTAAGTCTATTTTTTATTTATCTTTTGCAATTGTGTTCCTAAGCTTCTCAAGGAAACGACCAAGTGGAGAGTGTAGCTATGGTGGATCATAATCTTATTTTCTTTGTTTTTTGTTTGTGGAGTGTTTCGATGAAGTTTTGTGGCATGTGTGCCTGGGGTGCCTATGATAAGAGCCTTCACATATCTATCAAATATCAATTGCAGAGTATTGCAAAAGATACAAGATTGTGATACGCCATACATACCTTGAATCCAAACACATGAACCTTAGGATGAAGTTGGAATATTCCCTATTTGTTTCCTATTTGTTCAAATCATAGCTAGTAGCAGTATCCAAATCGTCAATATTTGGGTGCATTCGTATCTCTTTCTTTTCAAAATAAGGCACGATGATGAAAATCGTTGAAAATATTTGGTAGTGACTTAGAATCATCACCTATTTTGATTTATAATTAAATCAAATTAGCTAATTATTCCCCCAAATTAAATTACTTTCCTAAATTAATTAATTTCACATCAATTTCTAATGAATTCCATTTAATTTCATATTAATTTCACATTTCTCATTTAATTAGATTTTTATTCAATTAAATCTTCAAAAATCATAAAAATAAAAAATGAGGCATTTATAATTTCCAAAAATCCAAAATCCTCATAAACTGAAAAATCAATTCAACATCTCTTTGAAATCAGAAAGAAATAAAAAATATTTCATTTCTATTTTTCATTTTTTGGAAGTTTTATCTTCTAAAAATGGGAAATATCTTCTCATTCTTATCTCCCTTTTTTATCTCTACTTTTTGAGTTAAATTAAAAAGTTGCCCAAATATTCTTCAGTCTTTAATTTTGATCTTGATTTTCCCAGATTAATCCTAATCATTTGTTTCAACCCAATATTCCTATATAAAACCCCTTCACTTCTCACACTTTCATCTCTGAATTTGCATCAAACTTATGTTGAATTTCATTTAGTCTTTTGCAATCAAAGCTTTTTATCATATTTCTCAGAGCTCTCAAGTTTGGATGCTGCTAGAATCATAGTTGAGTGGCACATCCCAATAAAGTGAAGAGAAGCAACAGAAGCCTTGGAGTATCATATGGTTTGTTTGGATTTAAAGATTTATTATTATGTTGTTTTGTAGGGCTTTAGTTGGTTTAGTAGTTGGTTGTTTATTTTTTTAGTAATCTGATGCTACTAACCTTTCTTGTTTAGCTTGTGCATAAAACCCTACTATAGTGTCTTTATTTTATAAAGCGATAAATTTAAAAAAATTTATGTAAATGCATCCTATAATGGTCCAAAATATAATCAGATTATATAAAAGAAAAAGTTTAGAAGCGATGTATCTATCCTTTGCAATCATCTACTAACAAAGAGAGTAGATGATTAAGGGGGACCCTACTTATTATAGCCATGGAAGTTGTGTCACTAAACAACTAGTAAAGAGGAGCAAATCTATCATCACCATGGAAGTTGCATCGTTAAGCATTAATGGAGTGGGTGACATCCATCACCAACGCCAATGTTGCAGTGTATTCCATCTCAATGCACTTATGATTATCAACATCATTGATACTGCAACTGCTAATATTGAAATATATGTCAACATGTTTGCTTCTTCCATTTACACAATCCTGAGATGCCCATATTGTGAGTGTGAAATTGTGATCCTGCAAACCTATACACAACACTTCAATGAGACATTAATTTCAAGGTTAGTATTCAAAATCAATCAAATAAACTAAATAACCTATGAAGAACATCACATTTCTTCCTAACTGTGAAAATTCAATTGATTAGTAAAATTGCTCTTAGAATTCATGTTTAATCTAATTGAATAGATAATCACAAAATAGAAGATTCAAATTATGAATGCATCTTAGATGAATTTGATACAAATGATCTAGATTGATGAGCTATGACAAAGAATGATGAAAATTGCTATGACAAAATGCTAAACTTAATTGAACAACATGTACTTGCGCAAAAGCTAGATCTAAAAATGCCTTGATAAGATGTTTATTTATAGATTTCCAAGTTTGAGAATTGGAGGGAAATTATATGAATTTGAATTCAATGGTTGAGATTGATTTCATTGAAACAAATTTTCAAGATTCAAAGTTATCATGAGAAATCCTGGTCCTTGAAGCTCATTGGAGGAAATTAAGTTGCTTGTCCTCTAGTGGTTGAGTTGGAAAATATGATAATTAATTAATTTCCCTAGCTAGGTGATTTATGTCTCTTTATTTGATTAATTTGTTAGGATTAATTAAGGAATTAATACCTTTGATGATCGATCCTTGATTTTTGATTGCTTGATGAATTATACAATTGTATGATTTTAAACCAATTACACAATTAAGATTGGGATTCTTTTAATTTTGATCCTCCTTACGATTTTGATCATAAGATTAGGACTTAGAGATTATTGGTTTAACTAAACCAATTTTAGGTGATTACACAAATCACCTGTAAATATAGCTCTTAAATATCGAGTGAACAAAATAGAATATGAAATTTTCTTTAAAATGGTTAAATCTCTTACATTACTTGCACGAATCTTACATTTCCAATTGTAATTGTGGATGAGAGGGTGAGTGTTTTTCTAAACATAAGAATGTTACAATTGTGAATATAAGAGCATTATGAATTACTTACAATACCAGTATCCAAACAACCATTGGAATTGCTTGGTAACTACCTATGTTGGAATCTTTTTGTAACTCTCTACTTTCTTTTTTATGTACACAAAATCTTCATCTGAAATCTCAATGTAAAAATCTAAGAAATAATGAACACTTTTCGTTATTATATTTTTATAATATAAATTTTAAATTTATTAAATTACTATTTTTTATTTTTAAAACTAATTTAATAATTTATTTATAAGAAATTATTTTTATACTTTAAAATAATATATTTTAATATTAACATTAGATAAATAATAAATTCTTTTATTTTTTATATATAATTTTAAAAAAAATTGATATGTATTTCTAAAAGAGATAGAGAAATTTTGTTTTAATTTGAGATATTCATATTATATTTGACAAAATTTTTACAAATCTCAAAAAAATATAATCATAAACATTTCTATCATTTTATAGAGTAAACTATTACAATAAAAAATATATAATATTTAAAAGTGATAATTTTTAGAGGTCATACCCTCGGCCTCACCTCCCACTAGGGCTCCCATGGAGCTAGATCCTAACCCTATTTTTAAACCCAACCTTGCTCATTTGGCCTCCAAACCGAAGTATTTCTTTGAAGCCATCTCTTCTTTTAGTGTTGGCACTAGGGCTAAGTTTCAAGTCAACAATTCAAATGGAGCAAGTAGATCTGGTAAGGTCCCTGGGGCTGTCTTGCAGTCTTTCTTCATTTCTCTGAACTCTGATATGGTCAATGAAATTATTAAGGAAAAAATAGATTAAAAGACTCTACTATCTTTTTTGCTGCTGTGGATATAGATAAGTGCCCTCCTTGCAAATTTCTTAATGATTGGTTTCATAATTAATGGAATTTAAAGCTAGGATATCATATTTCTTTCTGCAGATAGATTCAACCTGGTCTCTTTGTTATTTTCTTCAATAATATGGACGCTCAACAAGTGGTTCTTAAAAAATAATTATGGATGGTAGGTAAATCTTCTTTCTGTGCCCTAGCCTGGACTCTGAAAGCCATACATGAGGAAATTCTAGCGCTATCAGCCCCTCACTGGATCATTTTGAAAAATATCCCTCCCTTCCTCACCTCCTTGAACCTTTAGGGAAACTCATCAGAATGGGTGACACCACTAGACTAGTGCCCCACATGAATGCTAGGGCTTTGATTGTGTTACAACCAGGCATGGAAATTCTTGCTACCCTAGATATCAACATTGTTGGGGAATTATTTTCTTGCCCTATTGAGATGTTGGGTGGGCTCAATGCTTGTTTTCTATGCAAGAATGAAGGTCATCTTAGGAAGGATTTCCCTATTATTTCTAGGAATAATCCCCCTAAATCTGAGCTCTCAACTCCCTCCACTGGCTCGACCCCCATTCCTTAAGCTCCTCCACCTCCCTCTCCTTTAACTAAAAGTGTTTTATCTCCTACCGTATCTCAGGCCATTATTGTGTCCTCCCAACCTTTGTTCTCTTCTTCGTCTAACCCTCCCTTTTTTCAATCAGACAACCCTAATGGATTTCAAATGATTATTAATAAAAAGAGAAGAAGGAAACACATTCCTCCTTCCTATAACCCAAATCCTAGTGCTTCACCCTCGATCACTGCCCTGGCCATTATTCCCACCCTTGAATCCTCCTCCTGTCTGCCAAAAAACAAACTTGCTGGTAATAAGGCTGATAAAAGTTTAACCCTCAGTCTCCCCCCTAAATCCTTTAAAGAAATCGACGATGATTGCACGCTCAAAATTATACCTGATTTTCATCAAAACATCAGATCTCCATTCCCGCGTCCCTCATCTCCTCAACACCTATCACTGGAGTCCCACCATCTGATGACATGGAAGTTTTGATGCATTTTGATTCTGAGAATGAGGGACTTTATGACAAGTCTAACTTTCCTCAGTAAAAAAAAAGAGGTCAACCTTTAGGGTCCAAAAACAAAAATATTAGTGGGAAGAATGGTAATTCTCTTTCTACTAATATTGATAATGATGGGTCCACGGATCCTAAGTGTTCTTTCCCCTCAACTGGTTCCTCATGAATTGTGTTTCTTGGAATGTTAGGGGTCTTGAGTCCCTAAATAGGAAGCATGTTATCAAGTGTTTTTTAGATTCTATTAAGCATATGGATTGTCTTATGTTGCAAGAGCTAAAAGCCATTGAATTTGTGCTTGAAAGCAATTTGAATTTTATGTGGAAGGACATTATTAAGGTGTATTCCAATCATAGTAGAGGTAAAGGCGGTGTGGTCCTTCTTATTAATCCTAATTGAGCATCTTGCATTATGGATAAAGGTGTGTCTCCCTACAATAGAGCTGCCTGGGCTACTTTGACTATTAATTCCCTTTCTTTTGGCACCTGATCCATTTACACATCCAACAATTACAAAGAAAGAGTGGACTGGCTCTCCTCCCTTCCCAATATCCCCTGGATTTTTGGGGGTGATTTCAATATGATAAAAGAACAAGAAGACAAAGTTGGGGGTCTCCCCTTCATCTAGAAGGATCTTGAAAAACTCCATTGGAATAGAATGAAATGCTTCAAGCTCATTTATGACACACTCATTGGTAACTCTGATGGTTACAATGGCCTGTGGCACACATGGTGTAACTTTCAACAAGGCACCTCCAAAATTTATGCCAGGTTGGATAGATTTTATGCTAATAATTTTTTTTTTCCTTCCATCCTGATGACCTTGGGAATGAGGTCATGGTCACAGCCACTTCGCTCTCAGACCATCACCCCATATCGGTTCATATTAGATTTAATGATTCCCCTGCTATTAAGAAAGCTATTATCCTGAGATTCATCCTTAATAACTCGCTCCTACTTGATGAAGATGTTCTTGCTACTATTCAGCTTATTAGAATTATTAACCATAAAAGTCTCCCCTCTCTTTCTCCGATTGATCTTTGGAACCAGAATATCTCTACTTGGCATAATTTACTTAAGACAATTAGCCAAAAGAAAGCTAAAGATTACAGGTACTCTAAAAAAATTCTTTCTGCCAAACTCCACCTCGCTAAAACTAATGTTCAAACTGATCCCCAAGACTTCACTTTATGCTCTCAAGTTGCTCAGGCTCGAAACAATCTCAGACAACATCAACAAGTGAAAATTAAAGGAGCCAAGATTAGATCTTGGGCTCACTGGATCCAAATGGTGATAGGGGATCTAAATTCTTTTTTAATCTTCTTAAACAAAAACAAGTTAATGATTTTATAGATAGAATCATTATAGACAACAAAGAGATAATTGAGAATGATGGTATAAAATATGCTTTTGTTAAATTTTATAGTAGGTTGTTCACTTATGAGGATTCTGAGGAAGCTAAGTCTCTCAGACATGACTATAAAACTCTTATCCCCAATAGAATCTCTAGGTAGGATGGTTCTTTACTCAATAAAGATATTTTGATAGAAGAAATTGAAAAATCCATTAAATCTATGAAGAATGACAAGGCCCCTGGCCTTGATGGTTTGTCGAGTGAATTCTATAAATCTAATTTGGATTGGATTTGCAAGGACCTTTATGATATTTATTCTGATGCTTATGATAAAGGTACTTTGGGATGCCTCATTAACAGAGGTTTTATTAAGCTGATCTGAAAGGATGGAGATAAAGCCCTCCTGAAGAATTGGAGGCCAATTACCCTTCTTAATGTTTCCTATACAATTCTTGCTAAGATTTTGACTTTGAGACTTGAATCGATTCTTCCCAAATTTGTGAATTCCACCCAAAATGGTTTCATCAAAGGTAGATATATTCTTGAAAATTTGATTACTAGTTGGGAAGCCATGTGTTGGTCCAAAATTCAAATCAGAATTTTGCTATGCTGCTTCTTGACTTTGAGAAGGCTTATGATCGAATTGAATGGGATTTTATCATTATGATGTTAAAAGCTTTTGGGTTCCCTCCCTTGTTCTGTAACCTTATAAAAATCCTTCTCAAAGATGCCTCTGCTCAGGTGGAGGTTAACGGATCCCTCTCTGAACCTTTTCCTCTTGGAAGATCCATTAGGCAAGGCTGCCCCTTGGCCCCTGCCCTGTTTGTCATTGCCTCAAATGCCCTATCTTACATCCTTAAGGATAACTCCCTCTCCCATGCCGTTAAGGGCATCATCCTCCCCAACAATGCTGAGCTTATTAATTTCCAATTTGCTAATGATACCTCATTATTTTTTGAAGCCAATGAGTCCAATTTTGATGCTCTTCAATCCAAGCTCAATGCCTCCTGCTCCATCCCTAGATCTCGTATATCTCAAGCTAAATCTATTTGTCTTGGCTAGTCTAATCAACCCCCTGCCTGGTTCAACAAATCTAATTTCCTTTGGGGAGGACCTCAAAAAATTTTGTGTTACCTAGGTATTCCCTTCTCCATAGAGCCCTCCCTAAAGGAAATGTGGCTCTGGATTAAGGATAAGATTTTTAAAAAGCTTAATAAGTGGCATAACATATCCCTCTCCCTCGCTGACAAAGTTCAGGTTTGTCAAAAAATTATCTCCTCTTACAATGTGTACTATTCCTCTACTTGGATGTTTAACAATGATCAAATTCTTGAGATTTAGAAAGCCATCAGGAACTTCCAGTGGTCTGATGGTAAAGGTAAAAAGAAGCACCATGCTGTCAAATGGGACCAGTGCCACATTGACAAGCTCCTTGGTGGGTTGGGCCTAAACGATCTTAAAACTCAAGGGACTACCTTGGCCACCAAATGGATCTTTCACTCTCTGGAAGGTGATGAGCCTTGGAAGGTCCTTATTAGAAGTAATATTGAAAGAGGCATCCCTAGAAAGGCTAAAGCTTGGAAAAGCATCCCTTTTTGTGACATCATTGAGGGTGACTTTCCTATTCTTGTTCAAGGATCCTTAGTCTTTAAAACTATCTGGAAAGCCTGGGAATATGTTAAGAATTTCATACCTAATAGAACCTTCTTTGACCATAAACTTCTTTATGGTGAAAGATCCATTTGGTGGAATTTACATCTTGCTAGAAAACCTCTTGCCCTCTCACAAGGATGTTCTGCCAAGTACTAGAATAATTTGGGGATTTCTCAATTTATCTCTCTTTGAGGAAGATAAGCTTATTATCTAGGAGGATATCAACACCAAGTTAAATATCCCTCCTTCTCAAAAGAAAACTTACAACATGATCATCAAAGCTAGTAAATATTTGCCTAAGATTTTTCATGTTGACTCTCATAGATTTCTTAAGATTAAATGGTCGGATGGTACTATTGTAGAAAAGATTAAAGCCAAAAATATTTACAAAATTATTGCTGCCAATAATGATACCATTGGGCACATTAACAAGCACTGGTACTCTAATCTAGATGATAAGTTATGGAAGAAACATCTTGACAGACTTTGGAAGTCTCCTATTGAGCCTAAAATCAAATGTTTCAAATGGTTGTTGCTTCTTGACAGACTTCTTGTTAGAAAATATCTTAATAATGATGTTGTCTGCAAGTTTTGTGGTCTTCAGGAAACTAGTAGGCATATTTTCTTTGATTTCTCTTTTGCCAAAAGTATTTGGCGTATGTTTGGAATCAATCTTCCTATTTTTGTGAATATCTTTGAAATTGTTACTGGATATATTGATGGTGTTAAAAATGATATGAATATTTTCTGGAACATATTATCTTCTAACATTCTTTGGTAGATTTGGAAGTGCAGAAATGAAGAAAGGTATAAAGACTCCCCCAGGTCCCTTACTGAGTTTTTTCAAAAACTCACATATTTCAAAATTGCCTCCTAGGTGAACGTGAACATGACTCTGGATAGAAAGAAACTTAGAAGATTTCTTCAAGCTAGGCACTCCACCATGTTTGTGTATGAACTTAAGGATGGCTTTGACTAGAGAAGCCACATTGACAACTTTTCCAACTTTGAAGAAATGCTGAAGAAGCTCACTAAGGAATTCAACCATAATAGGAATGCTACTAATCAACAAATCTCCATATTGTCCCAAATTTCGGATAAGAAAAATATTGTTTGGATGGAGGGCCCCGGGGGTTGGACCGCCTGGGTTGAGAATCACAATGATATTCTATCTTAGACTGTTCTTTTATGCTTTGTAACTAATTCTCAAACTCTCTGTAAACTCGTATGGTTGAGGCTGGGCCTCTCTCGCTATACTCCTACTATATTTTGATTTTTGAAATCCTTATAGTTAATTAAAAAAAAGTGATAATTTTATTTTAAAATATTTAATATTATTGTATAACAATATAATTATGAATTTAATTTAATTTAAAAATAATTTAATAATTCAATTTCTATTTGATTTTATTATAATAATTATTATTATCATGTTATAATATAATTTATTATTTTGAAAACGTTATTTTATAATTTATGTTTTCATTGAATTACTTTTCATAATTTATTAAAGTAATTTCACAATTTATATAAAAAGTAATTTAATAATACTTTAGTTTTCTAAAGTTTCAATTTCTATAATTTTTTATAAATAATTTCATTGTAAATCATAAATTTTTAATTATATTTTTATATTTGAAAAAGTAATTTAATATTTTGCTTTTCGAGTTAAATATTTTTTATAATTTAAATTATATATGTAATTTTAAAAATACTTTTTATGCTCAAACACATGTCTGTGCATGATTTTTAATTATTTTCTATTTAACAACTTGTAATATGAAAATTAACCTTTGGATTTTATGGAATAAACTATACTTTTTTAACCAACATAAAAATATATAATTTTAAAAGGTGATAATTTGATTTAAAATATGTTTATTATAAATATTTAATTTAATAGGTTAAAATAATTTTGAATTGAATTTATGTTATATATTTAATTCTATCTAGTGTGTAACTTTATTTTGTGGCTCACTTATATAATTTTTGTTTTGTTTTCTTCTTTTATTATTTAGAATTGATAATATTTGAAAATTCCTTTGAAGGATTTGTAATATGTCAAAGGGACATATTCAACTAGGTCAATCATCACAAAATATGTAAAAATGAATGAACAACAGATAAATACTCTATAAAAATGTATACTGATTCATTAGGTCTGTGTAATAACCAACCTTAGTTACCATCTTTTTTTAGTTCATTTCATTACATTTCAAGTGCCATTGAAATTGACCAAGCAACTTCTTTCCCTTTTATAATTGATATTTCCATCACCCTAAAAAACCATTACAATGCCAACAATTAGGTAGCTATTCAATATGTCAAAAGGGACATGCTCAATTAGGTCAACTGGCACTAAAATATGTAAAAATAAATTAACAACATATAAACACTCTATAACAATGTATATTGATTCATTACTTCTTTTTAATAACCAACCTTAGTTTTCAACTTTCTGTACTTCATTTTATTGCATTTCAAGTGCCATTATAATGTACCAAACTACACACCTCAATAGTATGGACACTTCCACTGTACTTGATGACACACTTCAACTGTACCAGTCTACACTTCCATCGTACCACACATAATTCTAGCATACCACACACACTTGCATGCCACACACCACACACCACTCACACACACTCCACACACTGCATGCATTGTGCATGCCACCTACTCACACTCCGTACACTACATGCCACCCACACGAACTCCACGCACCACATGTACTCCACATGTCACTCGCACACACTCTGCACTCTACATGTTTTACCTCCACCGTATAGACTAGTCACCATATAGCCAAGTGAGCACATAACTCAACTCTCTGAGTGCACAGTGATGAGATGAACATATCTTCCTCTAATTCCAAAATCACGCATAGATAAACTTGCTATACCAAACAATATTACTTAGGCAAGAGTGAATGATACAAATTGGATATTGTACTTGCAGATCTGAGATATATTTTTGATTAAGTTCAACAATACAAATTTGTTTGTAAGGAAGACTTCACAAAGTTGGCATTCAAGTACAAGGTGAAATATCTGAGATGATGTTTCCAATGGTAGACTAGGGTGGTTGTGAATGACTGAAACTATGAGTACAAAATAGGGAGGATCTTGCACCTCTGAAATTGCGTACAACCAAATACCCAATTCCAAATGAAATAAAAAATACAAAGAAACATAAACTCCATGATGCTTTCCCACAATGCCAACCATGACCTTATAAAGAGCACCAGGAAGTTTTTCGAAGGGTTAAAAATAGGTTGACATTCTTTATTTATTATTTTGGCCACCTTTTATTTTATAACTAAATTAATTAATTAGAGAAGTCCTTTATAATATAATTGAAATTATGTGACCACTTTACTAATTAATTAAATTAAGCCACTTTATTAAAATTGGGGACATTACAGTCCTCCCATCCTAAATGTTGCTTGTGCTCAAGCAATCACAAAATCTAGGATCCCAAACCATGCACAAATGTTGGTAGTCATATCCATTGAAATCTTCATGCTACACCATGCTCACATGCACACACTTGGATATAGGCAAGGAGAGTAAATCACCATCAAGATTCTATTGCACGACTCTAATATACATGTTACTATGCCTAGAGTCATCAGGATCCCACTAAAAGAAATCATAAAACACATCAATGCTTAGATCCAAAGTTTTCATGCTATCATGCCCATTAATCTCTTGTATAATCTCATGACTCAGGTAAAAAATTTTGTTTCCATTAGGAACCCTCTCATATGGAGAGGTTGCAATCATGCACACCTCATGCCCAACCAAACGGTAAACTTCATATTCAACCAACTGTAGAGATTGTTCCTGCAAGGGATCATCGATAGAGTCTACATCTCCATAAGGCTGATCAACCACTGGTAGAGCCTACTCATTTGAAGGATCACTAATAGATCTCGCATTTTCATCAAGTTGATTGTCAGGTGCTAGTTCAAAAAAAAATTGTGCAAGCATCTCCTTCACCCTTGTGGTTTCCTTGAAGATTTGGATGTACTACATATGAAGGGACAATTTTTTTATTCTTTCTTTTCCATATCCTCTTGTGGCTATAGTGAAGTTGTAAGCATGACTTCATTCTATTAGGAATAGTCTCAAGAGATAACTGAGAGGGTGGGGGGGGGGGGGGGGGGGGTTGAATCGGTTATCTACAAGATTCAATTCTTTGTCCGATTAAGTATAGATTAACATTAAGCATAAAAAAAAAATGAGAACACTTAACACAACACCACAATTTTGGTTACGGGGAAACCCAAATAGGTAAAAACCCCGATGGGAATTAACACCCACTATAAACTGCACTAGAGTATAATGATCCCTGTTGGAAGATCTTACAACCCTGTTAGGAGTTGATATTTACAATGCATTAAGTATAGTGACCTCATCAAAGTTCGGACCCTATTAGGAGTCTTTTATAATTAACCTTGTTAAAGGTGAGGACACACTGTCTGGGAGCTCACTGCTCAAATGGTGAAGGCTGCAACCTTTTGCATAATAGATATACACTATATTTGGATTTTGGTCAACTGTGAGTTAGACCTGCTATCTTGATTAGTTCCAATGAATAGCATACATTCTCTTCTTTGTCACATAGACCTTCTATTGATGGCTCAATACTTCACACCCTTCGCTTTGCTCTTCTCTTTCAACTATCTACCATACTTAGCGATCACAAATGACCGGCTATAAGTATCTTTCTCCAAATGATATAATCAAGTTGGCCTATTAGAACTTCCTTGAAATCATAATAGAGAAACAATACATCTCTCCAACAACATCTCCAATGGCTATACTAAGCACACAACACAAATAGGACCGCGCAACCCAATATGAGTAGATGCGTTGCTTCACACAGTCGGCTCCACCAAATTAACTAAAACTTTATTCTCATGCTAAAATACATTATGCACTCTTAACAAAATATTCTTCACTCATTACCAAACATGAAACCAAACATGCATATCAAAATGATAGGTGCAACTACTACAACAATATAAACAATGTCAGCTCCATCAGATAAACTCATGAAACTATAACTAGCAACTGGAAACATCATAACTCAACCTGTACTGCACAACTAACTCTGCATTCATGAACATAGCATCATACACATGTCTTCAACATAAATATAAACGTGCAAGGCTCCATCATAACCATACTGAAAATCTCATAACAAACTCTATCTATCACTTTGTCAGGAACACTACTAATATAAACTGCTACACAACTGACTGCACTTAGAATCAATCTCTGTGTCTATGATATCATACTAATAAAATATCTAAGAACCATATCCTCAAGGCTCTCTCCATAAGGCTTCCACACATGTTGCTTATCATATGTTATCATCAATGACAAACATACAATCAACACTGGCCTGATGGCAAATCTCCATCAATCTCCCTCTTTGGCATTGATGGCAAAATATGGAATGAAAAAAACCACCAATCCAAATGTACAATTATTTTATAACATTCTCCATTTCCTCAACAAAAGTCACGCAAGGATGAATCCTCCAACTGTTGTTGAATGCTCTGAATATCAAATTCTATGTCTTCTATTAATTCATCTTACTAAATGCTCGCTCCCCCTTTCTAGAATTAAACAACTATTTTTGTTTTTCATGATTGTATACTCACTCTCCCTTTGACATCAATGGCAAAGGGTGAAAAAACAAATAAGCACCAGTACTACTCCTGAAGTAGAGTAGTCAACCATTCATCAATCACTAAGGACTGATGCACTACTACAAACTCTAATCAAATCCAGGGAAGGGAATTACTCCCAACTTCTCCCTGAGAGACTCAAATGTATCCTTTGGTAAAGGCTTTGTGAATATGTCTGCTAGTTGTTCTTTTGTGCGCACATAGTCCAATTATACTTCTTTCTCTATAAATTTCTCCCTTAGGAAGTGATATTTGATCTTAATGTGTTTTGTCTTTGCATGTATCATAGGGTTCTTGGACATATTGATAGTGCTAGTGTTTGTTGGATATTTTCCAGCAAGCCAGATTGTTGACTGTATGTTTTTCATTGATGAAAAAATATGGTAAGAAGCATGTGTGGAAGCCTGATGGAGAGAACCTTGAGAATATGTTTCATGGATATGCTATCAACATGATATCATAGATGCAGAGGTTGATTCTAAGTAAAGACAATAGTACAGTTGTGTATATCAGTGAGTATTTCTGACAGGTCCCAGGAATAGTTCTGTATATGATTTGCAGTATAGTTGTAGTAGAGCCTTGCACATTTATATTTATATTTTAGACATGTGTATGATGTTATGTTCATGGACACAAAGTCAGATATGCAGTACACATTGAGTTATGAAGTCTTTAGTTGATAGTCATAGTTTCCTGAGTCTATCTGGAAGAGCCGATGATGTTTATATGGTTGCGGTAGTTGCACCTATCATCATGGTATGCATGCTTATATTTATGTTAAGAGGAGAGTTAAGAATGTTTGGCTAAGAGTGCATGACGTAATTCAGCATAAGAAGAAAGTTGGAGTTAATTTGGTGGAGCCGACTGTGTGTAGCGTTGCGTCTACTCACATGGAATTTGTGTAGTTCTAATTTATGTTGCATGCTTAGTAGAGAAAAATGAGATGTTAATTGAGAGTTGTATTGTTTCTCTAATATGATTTCAAGATGGTTCTAATAGGCTGACTTGACTTTATCATTTAGAGGAAAGATATTTATAGGCAGTCATTTGTGATTGCTAAGTATGGCTTATAGTTGAAAGATAAGAGGAGAGAAGAGAGTGCGAAGTGTTGAGCCATCAACAAAAGGTCTATGTGACATAGTAGAGAGTATATGATATTCATTGGAACTGATCAAGATAGCAGGTCTATGATTAGTTCACCAAGATCTAGATATAGTGTGTATCTATTAAACAAAAGGTTGCAACCTTCACCCCTTTAAGTAGTGTGCTCTCAGATAGTGCATCCTCACCCCTAATAGGGTTAATTGTAAAAGACTCCTAACAAGGTCTAACCCTTGACCGGGTCACTTTACTTATTACATTATAAAGATCAACTCCTAACAGGGTTGTAAGATCTTCTAACAGGGATCATAATACACTAGTGTAGTTCTTAGTGGGTGTCAATTCACACCAGGGTTTTTGCCTATTTGGATTTCCCCATAACCAAAATTGTGGTGTTATGTTAAGTGTTCTTTCATTGTGTTTATGCTTAATGTTCTTATATACTTAATTGGATAAAGAATTAAATCTTGTAGATAACTGATTCACCCCCCCTCTCAGTTATCTCTTGGGACTATTCCTAACAATTGGTATCAGAGCCAAGTGCCTCAGAGAGAAATTTTAATAGCTTGAGGTTGATCAGATGGCATTCTTTAGAAAATAAAGTCCTAAGTTTGCTGGAGAGAACTATCTAGATTGGAATAACAAAATGATGACACATTTACAGTGCATTACCTTTGAGATTTTTGAAGTAGCTACCAAAGAAGTTGAGATTCATTCACTAGCAGATCTTGCAAAAGAAGATGAAACCTTGAAGCAAAAGGAGATGTTCACTTCAAATTCGATTGCCAAAGAAGCCCTTATCAGTGCCCTATTTGACAATGATTTTTCTGAGATCAAGAAAATGGACAAAGCCTATAAGATATATAAATACCTAGAAGACATGTTTGAAGGAGATATTCAAGCCAATAATCCACACAGAAAGACATGGAAGAAAATATACAATACATTAGAGATGCTACCTGATCAGAATGTCAGAGCTTACAATCAAAGGATTAATGAAGCAATTGCAGGAATCAGAAACAATGGTGGAGAAATATCATAAGAAGATATAATGGATAAATTGATGAATACCTTGACACCAGAATATGAAAACAAGATATGCATCCTAGATGAAACTATGTAGTCCAAAAAAGACTTTAAAAGAGAGACTTTGATCATAAAGCTTTCAGCCTTTGAGATATCAAGATTGAAGACAGAGCCTAAAAGTGAAACAACATTCAAAGCTTTAGTCCATGGTAAGAAATATTTGAACACCTCTGGTAATTTTGATGATGATGATGAAGAGAAAAAACTAGATGATTTCATTTCTATGATTGCTAAAAGAGAAAAGAAAATAAAAGGAAAATATGAAGGTCAATTACCATTCAAATGCTTTTCATGTAATAAGATTGGTCACTTTGCATTTAAGTGTCCTACAAGAGTTAAGAAGTTCAAAAATAACTACAAGCCTAAGTATACAAATGAATGTTACTATGCTGGAGATGGAGTATCATATGAAGAATCAATAGAGGATGAAATTGGATTCATTTCTCTTGAAGATGAAAAGAATACACAAGAGTTAGCACTGATTTCACAAGCTGACATTAGGACAGATTGGATCATTGATAGTGGTTGCTCACACCACATGACAAGAGACAAAGATAGTTTTGTACATCTAGATAGATACAAAGGAGGCATGGTTATATTTGGAGACAACACTCCTTAACCTATCATTGGTAGAGGAGCCATCACCTTGGATGGAAAGAACAACACTGATGATGTTCTATATGTTGATGGTTTGCAACATAACCTATTAAGTGTTGGACAGTTGCTTGATAAAGGTTACCAGTTGGAGTTCAAAGATAACAAATGCATCATTAACAACAAGGAAAGTGAAATGATTGCATTAGGCTCAAAGACTAAAGGTAGTTTTTTTTAACTTAATCCTAAAGAAAGTTTTTTTGTTGCTAAAGTAGATGACAGTTGGTTATGGCACAAAAGACTATGTCATATCAATTTTGATAACATAGTAAAGATAAGTAATGTAAAGGTAGTAAGAGATCTTCCTAGCATTGCAAAACTAGTTGATGCAATATGTAGGGAATGTGTGATGGGAAAGCATGTAAGGAATTCATTCAGAAGTAAGCATAATCTGGTAGAGAACAAGTTGGATCTAATACATACAGACCCATGTGGACCAACTCAAACAAGATCATACTATGGTGAAAGGTATTTCATTTTGTTTGTTGATGATTATTCTAGAATGATGTGGGTTGCACTCTTAAAGGACAAATCAGAAGCATTTGACAAGTTCAAAATATTCAAAGCTAAGGTTGAAAATGAGTTTGGATTGAAGGTTAAATGTCTGAGATCAGATAGAGGAGGAGAATTCACCACTAACAAATTTTATGAGTACTAAAAAGAACATGGGATAAAGAGACAACTATGTGCCCCAAGAACCCCTTAGCATAATAGAATTGTAGAGAGAAGGAATAGGATCATTCTTGACATAGTGCACACCATCATGATTGAAGGAAAGGTCGCACACACCTATTGGAGAGATGCAGTCAATACTGCAGTCTTTACTATTAATAAAATTCAATTAAGGATAGACACAGACAAAAAACCTTATGAGATATGGTTTGGGAATGTACCTATAGTGAAATACTTCAGAATATTTGGAAGCAAGTGTTACATCAAGAGAGATGAAGAAATTGGCAAGTTTGATGCAAGAAGTGATGAAGGTATTTTTCTTGGTTACTCTACTAAAAGAAAAGCTTATAGATGTTTTAATTTGAGATTAAAGAAGATCATTGAAAGTGCTCATGTTAAGATTGATGAGAAATTTATCATTCAAGAGAGATACCATGATTATGCACCTATGATTGAAGAAGAACCTAGACCTATTAGTAGTGAAGTAGTTGTTGAAGAAATGTTTGACAGCATAGATGTTCTATTCAATGACCCTAAAACAAGTGAAGAAGAAACACAAAAGGAAGATGAGAAAGTCACACCTAATGTTCCTAAATTCACATCTAGATATCATTCAAAGGAAGACATCATTGGAGATCAGAGTAGAAAAGTCATGACAAGATCAAAAGCAAAGAGTTCCACATCAAATGAAGAGGTATGTTTACTATCACAGATTGAACCCTTAAGTGTTGAAGATGCATGTAATGATTCAGATTGGCATGAAGAAATAAAAGAAGAGCTAGATCATATAATTAAGAATGACACATGGGAATTGGTCCCTAGGCCTAGTGATAAAAATGTAATAGGAACAAAATGGATATTAAAAAATAAGATGAATGAAGATGGAACAGTGGTAAGAAACAAAGAAAGACTAGTGTCTAAAGGATATGTGCAAAGAGAAGGAATTGATTATTCAAATACATTTGCCCCTATAAGCAGATTGGAAGCCATAAAGTTATTTCTAGCCTATGCTACCTTCAAAGATTTTAAGGTATACCAGATGGATGTTAAGTCAATATTCCTAAATGGAGAGTTGAAGGAAGAAGTATACATAGAGTAGCCTGAAGGATTCACCTTATTAGAAATGCTTTGGTGCAAGAAGAGTCACCGAATGAACTTGAGAAAGAAAATAACTTAATGGTAAGGAGAGAACTATGGAATGAAAGCAAAAAGGAAGATTCGATAAGGAAAAGTTTGTTCAAGACAAAATGTAGAGTTTTTGACAAAGTTTGGAAGGTAATTATTGATAGTGGTAGCTTGAAGAATCTGGCATCTAAAGAGATGGTCACAAAATTGTAGTTGGAAAGGTTGGTACATCCGAAGCCCTATCAGATTTCATGGATCAAAGATGAGCATACACTCCTGGTAAGTGAACAATGTTATGTGAATTTGAAGATTGGAAAATACTATGATAAGGTGTTATGGGATATCATGCCTATGGATTGTTGTCATATTTTGTTGGGTAGACCTTGGCAGTATGATAAACATTCTATATATGATGGGAGATTGCATAAGTATACTATTGTGCCTGACGGAAAGAAATAAATCTTGTTACCATTGATGGAAGAACCTATTAGTAATGTTTGCACATCTATGAAATTTTGTTTGATGGAGGGAAGAAAGTTTGTTAACTCTTTGAAAAAGAATGATGTATGTTTTGCTGTGATCCCTAATAAACTGAGTAACAAAACAAAGGATAATGTCCCTGAGGAGATTGATATGTTACTCACCGAGTACAGTGATATCATTTTTGATAATGTACCTGATGGTTTGCCACTGAAAAGAAGCATTGATCATTGTATGGATCTAATCCTTGGAGCTAGTTTACCGAATAAAGCACCTCATCGATTGACACCTACCGACAATCAGGAATTGAACTGACAGATTCAAGAATTGTTGGAGAAAGGTTTGATCAAAGAAAGTTTGAGTCCTTGTGCAGTACCTATTGTATTGGCACCGAAGAAGAATGGAGAATGGAGAATGTGTACTGATTCCAAAGCAATCAATAAGATAATAATGAAGTATAGGTTTCCTATACTCAGAATGGATGACATAATGGATAGTTTGACTAGAGTAAAATATTTCACAAAGATTGATTTGAAAAGTGGGTATCATTAGATCAGAATTAGAGAAGGTGATGAATGGAAGACTGCTTTCAAGAAAAAAGAAGGTTTGTATGAGTGGCTGGTTGTGCCTTTTGGTTTAACTAATGCACCGAGTACTTTTATGAGGCTGATGAATGAAGTTTTGAAGAAATTTTTGGGTAAATTTGTGATTGTATATCATGATGATATTTTGATATTCAGTAAGACCAAAGAAGAACTTTTTTTGCATGTTAGACAAGTTTTGTAGAGATTGAAAGAGGAAAAGTTGCTGATAAATCTGAAAAAGTGTTCATTTATGAAAGAGGAGATTGTGTATTTAGGATTTATTATTTTAGCTGATGGTTTGAAGATGGATCCTAAAAAGGTTGAAGCTATTTTGAATTGGCCTACACCTATGAATTCTAGTGAGGTAAGATCATTTCATAGTTTGGCAAGTTTTTATCGAAAGATCATAAGGAATTTCAGTTCAATTTGTAATGCTATGACTGATACTATGAGAAGAGACAAAAGAGCATTCAAGTGGGCACATGGAGTTGACAAAAGTTTTGAGAGTCTGAAGTAGAAGGTTGTTGAATTACCTATTTTGGCATTACCTAATTTTAGTAAGGTATTTCAAGTAGAATGTGATGCAAGTGGAAGTGCAATTGGAGCTGTGTTGAGTCAAGAAGGTAAACCTGTTGCTTTCTTTAGTGAAAAGTTGAATGATGCTAGAAAGAAATATTCTATGTATGATCAAGAATTCTATGCTATTGTTCAAGCACTGAAGAAATGGAGACATTATTTGATACTAAGTGAATTTGTGTTGTATACTGATCATAAGGCTTTACAATATTTGGGGAGTTAGAATAAGTTGAATCAGAGACATATGAAATGGGTTGAGTATTTGTAGAGTTATACATTTGTGATAGAGCATAAGAGTGGAGTCACTAACTGAGTTGTTGATGTATTGAGTAGAAGAAGATCTTTGATGATCAAGATGAAAATTGAAGTTCTTGGTTTTGATGAGATGAGAGATTCTTATGAGTTTGACCTTACTTTTTCTAAGCCATGGAGAAAGTGTAGAGCACCTATTCATGATCAACAAGATACTAAATGAGATGAATATTTTATTCAGGAAGGTATGTTGTTTAAAGGTATTCAGTTGTGTATACCGAAAGGAGTAATGAGAACTAATCTAATAAAGGAGAAGCATAGTAGTGGTTTGGTTGGACATTTTGGTATTGATAAAACATGGAATTTTCTTAAGGAGAAGTACTATTGCCCGCAGTTGTATAAAGATGTTCAAAATTTGTGAAAAGTTGTGGAATTTGTCAAGTTGCAAAAGGAGTAAGTCAGAATACTGGATTGTATACACTGATTGTTGTTCCTGAGAAACCTTGGATTGACATCAGTATGGACTTTGTTCTTGGCTTACCGAAGACAGTAAGAGGTAATGATTCAATATTTGTTGTTGTGGATAGATTTTCAAAGATGGCACATTTTATACCTTGTAGAAAGACATCAGATGTAGTACATGCAACAGATCTTTTCTTTAAGGAAATTGTCAGATTGCATGGATTATCGAGGAGTATTATCTCTGACCGAGATAGTAAATTTGTTGGATATTTTTGGAAAACCCTTTGGATGAAATTTGGCACTAAGTTGAAATATAGTTCTATATTTCACCCACAAATCAATGGACAGACTGAAGTTGTGAATAGAAGTTTGGGAAATATCTTGAGATGTTTAGTTGGAGACACACTAAGTAATTGGGATTTTGTGTTGGGACAAGTAGAGTTTGCATACAATAATTCAATGAATAGGAGTATTGGAAAGACACCATTTGAGATTGTGAATGGCACACAACTGAGAGGAATATCTGATTTGAGAGACATTGCTAATGAGAATAAGAAAAGTGCTAAAGGAGTAAAGTTTGTTGAGTACATGAAGAGATTGCATGAAGATGTGAAGCTGAAGTTGGAAGACAGTAACCAGAAATACAAAGACAGAGCTGATAGATCAAGAAGACATAAAAATTTTGATGTTGGTGATGAAGTGATGGTTAATTTGAAGAAAGGCTGATTTCTTGTTGGAACGTATGGGAAGCTGAAGATGAAGAAGTTTGGACCTTGCAAGATTTTGAAGAAATTTGACAGTGGAAATGCATTTGAGATTGAGTTACCTGATGACATGGACATATCACCTATTTTCAACATTGCTAATTTTCATGAGTATCATGAACTTGATGAAAAAGTAACAGTACCAACAAAATATCCTAAGCAGCAGAATGATGAAGTTGAACAGATTTTAAAGGAAAGAGTTGGCAAGAGTACAAGAGGAAAACAATACATGGAGTATCTAGTAAAATGGAAGAATAGACTGATGGAAGACAACTCTTGTATTTCATAGTCTGAGTTGGATGCAAATCAGACTAGACCTACCTAATGATTTGGAGAATCATTCAAAATAACCCCAGGTGTCTGATGCAAGAGCATCTCAGGTCCTTGGCAATCCTGTGTCACCCAAAATAATTTGGAGTTTATCTATGTTGCTTGGTTCTTGCTTTGACTGAGTTGGTCTGTAGTTGGTAAGTTTCCTTTGGTTATCGAGTATGGTTGGTTATCTCCTAGGTAGTTGGTTATTTCACTGGTGCTCGGCATTGCCTGTCTACTGCTCAGTTATCTTGCTCATCGACGAGTTTAGTTTTAGTTCCTATTGTGGCTGACTTGTGCATTTATATTGGATCATGGATTTAATGTTGGCATCCATCATTGGGAAGTGTGTGGTCCTAGATCTGACCATTCCTTCCATTGATTATGGATCTGAAGGCTGACTCAGTTCAGTAGCTTCTTGTATAAATGTAGTTGTTGGTTTAGAGTTTAGGGGGCAGTTTTATTGGATAGGAGTTGGTAGAAGATAAAAATAGAGATTTTGACAGATCCTCGCATGTTTGAGGACTTCTATGATTCATTGTATATCTGGACCTAATAGGGAAGGCCTTACAACTTGACATGTATGGTTCTATTTGATGATAATATATGAAAGATTCTGCACTCTCTCTCTCTCACTGTTGTGTTTGTTGGCTTCTGCATGTGTTGGGCAGGCTTGGATCATTAGGGTGCCCATTGTTTGGCCCCTCTTGATCATTATAGTTTTTATAATATAATGATAGTAAACAAACCCTAACCCATTGACAATTACTATCCCTATACATCCCCTTTTATTCATTGTATAAAAAATTCAACTACTATCCCTACATCTATACAATAGTGTATTTATCCACCATTACATTACAAATATATTTTGTAGTATATAATTTGAACAAAAATAGAGCATCCCTTTTTGACTCAAAATAACAGTGACCTAGGAATCCATCCTTTGACATACAAAAAATGTTTGTTTGTATCAAGAAAAACCAAAAAACAAAATAAAGATAACTCCAAATAAACATGGAGGCCAAAATTCAAACTAAAGGTCAATCTACCATTTTCTTCAAATCTATCTTGCCTCTTGTGCTTTGCATCATCCTTGACTAACATTTCCTTCCCATAGTTGTGACCTCTTCCAGCATTATTTTGGATACCTTAACCCCATCCACGATGTCAGCCTTGAGCCCTTATTGCTCCTTCATTCACTCCATTTCCACACTCATCAACTACCTAGGTCACTACATTGGCCATGTCATCACCCCTCTAGTAGTAGAATAGTTTGAATTTGAGGTTCACCTTGTCAAATTCCTCCTTCCTCAACCCCAATTTAATGACCAACTCCCAATATTTAGTGTAATTGTGTATTACCTGCCACATTCTCCTCGCTTTATCCCTCCCCCCTTCTTTATTTTCTCCTATTCACCACAAAAGAAATGGGTAAATGTGGTTAGGGTTACCCAATACATGCACCTAGTCACAAATTTTCATAATAAAACCCTATCCTAGTTTGAAATATTCAAGAAGAGCATCCAATCGAAATCTCTATTTTGATTTCAAGAACCTTTTCACAAATCTCATGAATTCCTCCATGCCATAAACTTCTATCCCCCATGCAAAAAATATTGAAGAGATGTCAATATTGGTGTGATATCTATATTTTGCAAGCAGGTACTCTGTGCCCAGTAAAATTCTCACCATGACCATGAAAATGGATCATCTGTTGTGAAAATAAATTTTAATCTCTTAATGGAAATCTTTCCCCAAAATGACATTTTTTGTTTCATTGCCTCTAGACTAAAGTTTGCTCACATCCGCGTTGGTAACTTCTAATCAGCTCTCAACCACCTCCACAAATATAAATGTGAAATTGTCATTCAATACTCCTTTTTTTAATGCAAGGCCACAAGTACTGTGTGCATTCAATAATTGTACTCCACATCATATCATATCTACTACAATCGAGCCTTCATAAATGCACTTGCCTAATTTTTCCATCACTCATCTCCACCCCAAGGTATGTAAAAAGGAGTCACCAACTTGGATGACACATCAACACTCAAAATGTCTTTGTGTCATAATGCCATATTCATTTCCACCTTGCGTAGTGAATCCACAAGGGAATTTCTTTCTCTATATACCTGTGAAATGTTGAAATTACAAAATGTCATCAAATTTTTCTAAATTATTGTAATGATTTAATCTATTTATCAAAAATAGGATTTGCCCATTTTCAATGACATTCACAATAATCTATGAATCACCATCAAGGTGTAACTGATACACTTTGCATGGATTAGCCATCTCCACCATTAGGAGGGCCACTTGTGCCTTCACCTTGTTTTTGGTTCCATTTATAAGTTTTTTAGACTCAATTACTAGTATTTTTTCCACATCTCTAGCTACACACCCAACTCCTAATGGGCCCAGATTTCCTTTGGATGCCCCATCAAAGTTGACCTTGAACTAACCATATTTAGGTTTCTCCCATTCCAATCCATCCCTTTTATCTGGGATAGGATTAACCCTATGAAGCCCATTAATGACCATAAATTTAAGCAAAGGCCACTATCTTTGAATAATACTATCAAAAAACTGAAAGGGAGCTTATATAGATTTTGATAAGTAACCATAGAATTGACAAGATCGACAATAGACTGCTCAATTCTCAAACATAATATTTTCATCAATTTTGACTTCCCTTGAAAGATGCATCAATTGTACTCTTTATAGATCTCCCATATAATAAAAGGAGACCATAACTTCCAAATGCATGAAAAAGATGATTTTCTAGGATAAAATCTCCAAGATTGAAACATATCCTTTAACTTGGATGGGAATACACAAGGCATGTTTAGCTTCTTCAAAACATAATTCCAACATACAAAAGAGAACTTGCAATAAAGTAAGGGGTGATTGTTATATTGTGGTGATTGATTAGGGAAGTACTGTACACTTTTTCCCCCACCCTCACCATGTACTGTATACTTTTGGGGGGGAACATTTATTGGCTATTTTGGGCCAACCTGTTGTAACCCTAAAGCAAAAAAAAAAATTTTGTATAAAATTTCTTAGGGTTAGAGATTTCATTATGATGTATGTTTTTAGTAGCTTCTTGCGACAGTATTGAGTTGTAAGGGATTGCAAATTGTAATCAGGTTGTAATCACTAGATAATAATAATATTGGACTCGTTGTTGGTGGACATAACCTAGGGATTGGGTGAACCACATTAAATCTTTGTGTCTTGTGTTCTCTTCTATGTGGTTTATTATTTTCTGATATTGGTTATATTTTCATGTAACTATTATTTCTATCTTGTTAATCCTAACAAGTGGTATCAGAGCGAGGTTGTTTTTTAGTTATCCTTTGCAGGAAGATCTCATAGTTTAGTGGGAGTCTCATGCTTGAGTGGGAGAAATGGCAGACAAGGGTAGGCTGAAGGTTGACAAGTTTAATGGGCATAACTTTTAGTTATAGAAAATGCAAATGGAGGACTATCTCTATCAGAAGGATCTATGGAGGCCATTGGAAGGAAAATCCAAGAAAACCATCAACAATGACTAATGAGGACTAGAATATTATTGATAGAAAGGCACTTGGTAGTATTTGATTATGCCTGACACAATTGGTGGCATTCAATATTACATAAGTAAAGATGACTAAAGATTTGATGCAAACCCTAGAAAATTTGTATGAAAAGCCCTCCGCTTCTAACAAGGTATTTCTCATGAAGCATTTGTTTAATATGAAGATGGCAGAAGGTGGATCTGTTACTAATCATTTGAATGAGTTTAATATGGCTACTAGTCAATTATCTTCTATAAATGTTATTTTTGATGAAGAAATTAGGTCTCTCTTGATTTTGTGTTCTTTTCTTAAAAGCTGGAATGGCTTGGTAATGGCTGTTAGTAACTCTATTTCTTGTTCTAATACCCTAAAATTTGATGATTTTATCAATGTAATTCTGAGTGAGGAAACTCATAGGAAAATCTCAGGTGGATCTACATCTGGAAGTGTCTTGAATGCACAAAGTAGAGGTAGAATGAATGAGAGAGGAAACAATTCTAGAAATCCTGAGAAATCAAGAGGAAAATCAAAGGGAAAGAGGTCTAAATTGAAAGGACCAAATGATTTCTGGTACTGTGGAAAACTAGGTCATAAGAAGAAATATTGCTAGTCTCAAAAGAATAAAGGAGACAAATAAGAAGGTAACAAGGAGGTAAATGTGGTAAGTAATAAATCTGAAGAGGATTCTTTTCTTCTTTCTTTAAAAAGTGTTGATGATTCATGGGTTTTAGATTATGGGGCTTCATTTCATGCTACACCCCACAGAGGTTATTTTCTTGATTATGTCCAAGGGGATTTTTGGATAGTTTATTTGGGAGTTAATGAACCTTGTCAGATTGTTGGAAAGGGGAAAATTAAGATTAAGTTGTAGAATGGGAATCATTGGCTACTACAAGAGGTAACCCATGTTCCAAGGCTAAGTAGGAATTTAATTTCAACAAGGCAACTAGGTGATGAGGGTTGCATAGTTACTTTTAATGATAGAAATTGGAAGGATTCAAAAGGTTCCTTAGTAGTAGAAAAAGGTGTGAAAGTAGGCACCTTATATCTTTGTACAGGTCATACTGTTCCTTCTACTTTAATTGTTTTAGAGAAAAATGAATTTTCAGGAACAGTTGCTGCAATTGAGCAGGAAGAACATCAAATAGTTGTTGTAGATTCTAACACAACACTTTGGCACAATACACTTGGGCACATGAGTGAAAAAGGTATGAAATTACTTCATTCAAAGAAAGCTTTACCTAGTCTGAAATGTCTCAATATAGATTTATGTGAAAGTTGTGTGTATGGAAAATAAAAGAGAGTAAGTTTTGTGAAGAGTGGGAAGGAAAATAAAAATGAGAAATTAGAGCTTGTGCATACAGATGTATGGAGACTAGCTCAGATATCTTCCCTTGGTGGCTCTCTATATTATGTTACATTTATAGATGACGCAACAAGAAAAGTATGGATTTATTTCCTTAGACATAAATCTAATGTATTTCAAATTTTTAAGAAATGGAAATGCTTGGTTGAGAATGAGACTGGTAAAAGGATAAAATGTCTCAGATTTGATAATGGTGGTGACTATTGTAGCACATAATTTGAAGATTATTGTTCCTCTAATGGTATTCATAAGTAGAAAACTATACCAAGGACTCCACAAGAAAATGGAGTGGTTGAACGCATGAACAAGACAATAATGGAGCATGCAAGGAGTATGAGGTTGCATGCTAGGATGCCCTTAAACATGTGGGTGGAGGCTGTTAATACAATTGTTTATTTAATCAATAGAGGTCCATGTACTCCTTTGGATTGTGGTATTCAAGAGGAAGCATGGACTGGTAAGAAGGTGAGTTATTCTTTTCTCAAAACCTTTGGTTGTGAAGCATTTGCACATATAGATTCTAAAAATAGAACCAAGCTGGAAGCTAAGTCAAATAAATATGTATTTATTGGATATGGCATTGATGAATTTGGTTATAGGCTTTGGGATTTTGAAAATAATAAAATTGTAAGAAGCAGGGATGTCATATTCAATGAGAAAGTGTTGTACAAATATTTGTTGCAGCAACATGAGAAGAAAGAAAATGATTATGTAGTACTGGATGATACTCCAAAAGATGATGTTCTAGTAGTTCCTTATGCTCCATAACAATAGAAACAACAAATACCACAAACTCCAGTGAATGTTAGACAGTCAACAAGGCTAAGTAGACCTCCAGAATGATTTTCTCCCTCTTTGTATTCTATTTTATTAACAGATGCTGGTGAACTTGAATGTTATAATGAAGCTTTGCAGGTGGATACAAAACTTTAGTGGGAGTCTACAATGACAAATGAAATGGACTCCTTGCTAAAAAATCAAACATGGGATCTATGTAAGTTACCTATAGGTAAAAGGGCTTTATAGAATAAATGGGTTTATAGGCTAAAAGAAGAAGATGGAGGTAAGAAAAGATTTAAAGCCAGGTTAGTTGTAAAAGGATTTGCACAGAAAAAAGGGTATTTATTTTGATGAGATATTTTCTCCAGTTGTTAAAATGACTTCCATTCGTACTGTTTTAAGTAGTGTGGCTACTGAAGATTTTCATTTAGAGTAGCTTGATGTTAAAACAACTTTTCTTCATGGTGATTTGGATGAAGAAATATATATGGTACAACCACAAGGATTTGAGGTCAAGGGTAAGAAGAATTTAGTGTGTAGATTGTAGAAAAGTTTATATGGCTTGAAGCAAACACCTCCACAATGGTATATTAAATTTGACACTTTTATGAATGAGCATGGATACACTTGGTGTCATTCTGACCATTGTGTTTATTTTAAGAGGTTGGATGATGATAGCTACATTATTTTATGTTTATATGTTGATGATATGCTTGTAGCTGGGTCTAACATGGATCACATTAAGGGGTTGAAAAAATAATTAGCACAATAATTTGCTATGAAGGATTTGGGGGCAGAAAAACAAATCCTTGGTATGAAAATTTGCAGAGATAGGAAAAATAAAAAATTGAATTTATCTCAAGCTGGTTATATTGAGAAGGTGTTGCAATGTTTCTCTATGGAGAATGCCAAAGTTGTCAGCACACCTTTACCTGGTCATATGAAATTGACTAAGGAGATGTGTCCTAAGACACTGGAAGATGAGGCTAAAATGTCCAAGGTACCTTATGCTTCAGCTAGAGGGAGCTTAATGTATGCTATGGTATGTACTAGGCCAGATATTGCACATATAGTGGGAGTCATTAGCAGGTATATGAGTGACCCTAGGATTGAGCATTGGAATGTAGTTAAATGAATTCTCAGATATTTGAGAGGTACATCTAGTAAGTGTTTACACTTTGGGGGATCTACTACTACTGTACAAGGATATGTTGACTCAAATTTGGTGAGAGATATAGATAGTGGGAAGAGTACTATAGGCTATGCATTTGCTATTGGTGGGACAAAAGTGAGTTGGATTTCTCAGTTACAAAAGGTGAATGCTTTATCCACTACAGAGGCAAAGTATGTTGCTGCTACAGATGCGTCTAAGGAGATGATATGGATTCAATTCTTCATGGAAGAATTGGGACATCCACTTACGGATAATTATCTATTTATAGATAGCCAAAGTGCCATTCATTTTTCAAAGAATTATTCTTTGCACTCAAAGAGAAAACACATACAGTTACAATACCATTTCATTTGGTTAGTTTTGGATGATGGGCAGTTAAAGCTGGAAAATATTCATACAGATGATAATCCAATAGATATGTTTACAAAGGTAGTAACAAGGGAGAAGTTGAACTCTTGTTTAGCTTTGGTTGGTCTATTAGACTGAACAAAATAAAGGAACAATGAAGTCCAGGGTGGTTGGATCCAGTGGGACCTTCACAGGGTAGCGGTTTTGCTACAGGATCAGTCTCCAAGTGGGAGATTGCTTTTTTTATGGAGTTTGATCAATCCATGGGGGGAACATTTATTGGCTATTTTGGGCTGACATGTTGTAACCCTAAAGCGGCAAAAAAAATCTTGTATAAAATTGCTTAGGCTTAGGGATTTCATTATGATGTATGTTTTTAGTAGCTTCTTGTGGCGGTATTGAGCTGTAAGGGATTGCGGATTGTAATCAGGTTGTAATCATTGGATATTAATAATATTGGACTCATTATTGGTGGACATAGCCCAAGGATTGGGTGAGCCACATTAAATCTTTGTGTCTTGTGTTCTCTTCTATGTGGTTTATTATTTTTTGATATTGGTTATATTTGCATTTAACTGTTATTTCTGTCTTGTTAATCCTGATAGTGATCAATAGTTTATTCTTTCTCTCTACATAAAACACATTTGAAAGGGTTGTGAAAACCATTCCTTATTAGTCTTTCTCTAGTAATAATTATCCCCTTATTGAACAACCAAGAAAAGGCCCCCACCTTAGGAAGTCAAGACTTATTCCAAAAAATATGTGTTGGTTCTTGGTCTTCAACTTCATCTACTTCTACCAAATTATATCATATCTTGACTGAATACTCATCCTTTTTTGTCTCCACACCAAATCAACTCATCTTTGTCTCCCAATAGTAGTAAATTCCTACTCTTCATCATACTTTCAGCCAAAATAATATCTATTAAACCTAGATCTTTTCCATCTTTCCATTTGCATTTCACACTACCTTCCTCTTCTTCTTTAATGATGTAATTTTCTACTTTTTTCCCCATACATTTTCAGTGCTGTATTGAAGATCTCTATTATACCTACTCATGGTGAAGGCTGGTTGTCCTTCAAATGAATCATCCTAGAAATTAGTGGCCTCAACATCCCCAAACTTCCATATAATATGGCTTAAAATTCAATATGTACAACTCATTAAAAAGTTCCAAATATAAGATCCTAATAGGGGATTCATAGTAGTGAGCACACGCTCTTTGGACTGTAAGTCTATATATTTGTGGTTAAGGACTCTAGCCCATTCTTTATTGGTATTCCTATACAAAATCCATACTAAATTTCTCCCCATAGCCTCATTCATTAGATTCCAAAACCTCAAACATGCACCCCTAACACTTTAGGTTCGCATATTTTATCCCATGCCAACAATGGGATTTTATTATGCCCTTGAATACAATCCCAAAAGAATTTCCTCATCTTTTGCTCATTTTTTTGATGATTTTTGTGGGTATTTTCATACACATCATTGAATAAAAAGGAGTGGTTGATATAATTAATTTCAACATGAGAATGCACCTTGCAGAGGAAATCTAATGACTTTTCCATCCCTCTAATTTCCCCAAACAAGACTCAAGAAGCTTAGTCCAAAGTGCATATTTACCAACTCCACCAAAAAGAAGTAAACCCAAAAACTAACTTGATTATTTGTCCTACTTTACATTTTGGATTCTCCCAATTTCCCTCTACTTTTATTATTAGTGTTGAATAAAATTACCTCAGATTTATTCTAGTTTACCATTTGACTAGATGGAGAACAATATGAATCTAAAGTTTCCTTGATACATCTTGCCTCTTTGGGAGAAGACTCTACCATAAGGAGAATATCATCAATAATTTGTTGATGTAAAGAGGATTCCATACCTTGTGCAATATTGCTTCATTTCCATCTCCCCTTTATGTGTTTCTTCAAAATGAGTCTGCCAAGAAATTTAGCCATGAGGATAAAAAAGCCAACGATAATGGGTCTCCCTTCCTTATACCTCAAAAAGACTCAAAAAAACCTTGACAGACGTCATTCACAAGAGTAAAAAAATGTGGCATACTTATACAACTTCCAATCCAAGCCACCCATTTCTCATCAAACCCAAAAAATTTCAAAATATGTGGAAGGCAATCTTGGTTGACATGATCATATGGCTTCCTTATATCTAGATTTACCATCATTCTATTTATGTGAGCCCTTCACACTGATTGGATAGCTTTATGTGCAATTATGATGCCTTCAACAAAAGATCTTCTAGGTACAAAACCACTTTGTTCCTCAAAAATAAGGAGGGTTAACAATGATTTTAACCTATTGTCCATGAATTTGGTTATAACTTAGTATGTAACATTATAGAGGGATATTGCTCTGAAATCATCAAAGGACCCAACAACCTTCTTTTTTGGAACTAAAGCTCCACATATAATATTTTGCACACAATTCTTCTAATACCCCAAGAAAATCATTTTTTATTGTCTCCCATGTTTTTTAAAAGAAACCAATCAAAAATCCATCTAGGCCCAGATCTTTATCACTTCCAAGAGAAAAAAGGGTGACTTTAACCTATTCAATAGTAATTGGCTTCAATAATAAGACATTTTTTGTGTGGAGAAATGATCTTTGGAATGGTCACATCCACTTCCTCAAAATTAGTTCCCATAGGATGTTCTAAAGTTATGAGAGAAGAGAAATGCATTTTTGCCCCCACAGGATGTTCCAAAGTTATGAGAGAAGAGAAATGTATTTTTGCATCGTTGTTAATATCCTATTGTTCATTGAGTAGTACACTATTACCATATTTTTGTTCTTGAGACAACCTTCCTTGACAAAAGAATGGAATACTTTAGTGTTCCTATCCCTTTCCTTGAGCCAATACTCCATAGACTTTTTCTTCTAATATACTTCTTGTTGTGCTAAAACCTCAAAGAGTTAAAGCATCAGATCCTTATATTTCTAGAGCTCATAGTCAGTCATACCACACCTAATGACTTCAAAATTTAAACTTTTAAACTTCTTCTCAATCCTTTCATTTTCTACAAAACATCTTTGAATAGAGTCTTGTTCCATTCCTTCAATCTTTCTTTGATGAATTGCAATCTTACGAAAAAACCAAAAGCCTTTGTGTCATCTACCCTTGGGGTAGAATTCCACAAACAATCTATTAGTTAAATTAGATTTGGACCATTAAGCCAGATGAGCTTAAACTTGAAAAGAGAGTTTATGGGAGCTGAATCATCCTAAAAATAAAGAACAATAGGAAAATGATCTAACCTTAAAAAGGGTAGAATAAGGGATTCAAGAAGAAAAGAGCATTGAATCCAACTTCTTTCCACAAAAAAATGATCAATTCATCTTGCAATATGTGAACAACCTTTCCTCATGTTGGTCCAAGAGAAATTCCCATCCTTAGAGATAATATCTTCCATATTATTATAAAAAATGAAAGATTGAAAATCATATTGCACTTGGCCAAAGATCTACCTACCCCCACTCTTATTAGATGACACCTGTATGCACCCTAAAATGGTCGCCTAGACTTTGGGCCCCATTTATTCAATTTGTCAAATATCAATTTTCTGAATCAATGCTTTACAATATATTCAAATCAATTTTCTTGATCAAATCATAACTATTTCAATCATTTCAATAATCTCCTAAGGTTTAATCATGTCATCAATAATTTTATTTAATTAAAAGAAATAAATCCCTTTTAAATAAATAAAATAATGTTATTTAATTGAAATTAATATTCCTTAAATGAAATAATGTTATTTAATTAAAATCCATTTTTAATTAAATGATTTTATTTTATTTGATTAATATTCATCTTTAAATTATATAATCTTATTTTATTTTATTACAAGATATATTATTCTTTTAAAATAAATAAAATCCTCTCAAAAGATCTTTTGTGATGAAAAAGGAAATAAGTGAAATAAAAATAAATAAAATAAAGAGATTTTCTTTTCTCTCCATACTTTCTAAAAATCAGATTTCTTTCCTCTTTTTACATTAATCCCACATTGATCTTGGAGATGCAATATCTTCCACAATTTCTTATATAAGGAGCCCTCTCCTTCTCAATTAAAAATCTAGAATTTTCATACCATTGTTATGCTGCAAGTTTTCTTGGCGACATTGGAGCTTTGGAGATCATTGTTTTAGCTTGCATAGTTACATATAGATTAATATTCATAACATTTTAGTTTAATTTATTTCATTGTTTTAGCTTAATCTCCATTTCAATAAAGTAGTTTATTTTCTTGCATTGCAATCATATAGATTAATTTCATTTGCATGCAAGAACTTGATGATTCAATGGAGATTAGCATTCTTGCTTCTCATCCTTGAATCTCTCATTCTGTGGTGTACTTGCATGGGTTCAACTCAATCAATCTGAGGGCCTCATAACAATTCATGCACTCCATAGATAGAGAGCTATGAATCGATATTTGAGAGCTCATTATTGAGTCTTCTTGAATGCAAGGATTCATAGAAGTGTGCCACAAATCCATCACACAACACCCTATTAGCATTAAAATCTAATGCAAGAGCATCCTAGGGTAGTTGGAAATCCTTTATGTTGGTGTGTTTCTGTGTTACTCAGTTGCAGCTTTGACCGAGGGGCTCGGTCATTGAAGAGATTGGTCATTGAAAGAGCTTGATAAAACTTCTGGTGCTTGACAAAACCTGTGCTCAGTGATGCTTGTGGTACTTGGTTGACATGCTTGCTCGATGATGCCTAGCTTGCTCAGTTGTTTTTATTAGCACTCGGTAGTTTGGCTTACTGATTGGAGTTCTTGGGGATTTGGTTGGCCGACTCGATGTATTTAATGTGGGTAGCTTGTATTGCATTCTCCTATGTAGATCTAGAGGCCGACATGGAGAATTAATTATTTGTAAGGCTATTTGTGAGCCGACTGATGTTGCATTTAATATTTGTTTGTCTTTTGAAGCCGACTAGGTTTTAGGATTTATTTCTTTCTTCCAGCAAACTTGTGGCCAAAGTAGTATAAAAGTAGGGGTTTGGATAGTTGTTAGGGACATGAAATTGGGAGGGATATTGACTGGATCTTGTGAGATCTTGTAGATTAGATTGTTTATCTAATATCTATAATAGAAGAGCTAGTGGTTTGCATGCTTGGAGATAAGGAGATTGCTTGGTGGCTTACGAGCTCAAGTTTAGATCTTCCTTAGTGTTTCTACCAGTTGCTGATGTGTCACAAAGTTGGACTAGCTAGAGGATTACAGAATTACTATTGTAATTATTTGTACTTGGCCCTAACTTGGAAGGCCTTACAGCTGAGCATGCTAGATGCAATTATATTTGAGTATTCTCTTGTTTTGTTTTTTGTTGTATTTTTGTAGCTAGTGTAGATTTGGACTATCCTCTTTAGATTTTCCCTTTTGTGTTGTGTTAGGTTGTATCATAGCTTGAAGTTCTTGAGTGTGTGGATAGATCACCATAGTTGAGGTAGTTTGCACTAGGACCTTGGGTTGGTGATTTGTTGCCTTGGGTTTGCAAAGATCTTGAAGATGCCTCCAAGAAGATTGGACCCTAGGGAAATTGCAGATCTTTGTGATGCTATAGAATAGAAGATTATAGAGAAGGTTAAAGTAGATTTTAGATTTGAGATGGAATTGATGTTAAATGAAATGATTGTTGAGATCATGAGGGCTATTTATGGCATGCCGAGGAATCTTGGTACTAAATATGGTTATGAGGAAGCTGTTGAAGACTTTGAGGCTATTGGATCTAGTGGAGATGACCAAATCAATCGAAGGGACAGATTTGGTGAAGACAAAATTGGTTGGTTGTAGAGATTTGAAGCTCGGTTAAGTACTAGTTACTGAATGGAAGTTTCTAACTTCTATGGTAATTTGAGACCTGAGGACTTGATTGATTGGATTAGTGAGTTAGAAGACTTCTTTGATCTTGAAGAAATTGAAGATCCTCTTAGAGTGAGGTTGGCACAAACTAAGTTGAAAGGACATGCTGCTCTTTGGTTCAAATAATTGTAGAGGGAAAGGGAAGATGAAGGGGAAATGAAGATCAATCGGTGGAGGTTGATGGTGGCTAAGTTCATCCCTACTGACTATGAACTTGAGTTGTTTAAGAAATTGTAGAATTTGAAGCAGAAAGAATTGACTGTGGAAGACTATACCAAGTTCTATAAGTTGACAGTTTGGTCTGGACACAACGAAATTGGTAAGGAAAAGGTAGCTCGGTATGTGAATGGTCTGAGATTCAATATTCAAGATGAGATTGGTATGCTGAATATTGATTCAGTTGAGGATGCTTATTAGTATGCCATGAAGGCAGAAGATAAGTTGAAGAGGATACAACATGGTAATTCCTGAGGGAAGGAGAAACAAGATCACTTGGTGAAGGATAAACTGACTGCTGAAAATGAATCAAAACTTGTTGAACTAAGGAAGAGGATGGGTAAAATTGCCTTTAAAGGTACTTATTTTTGTTGCGGTGAAGAAGGGAATCGATCATTTGAATGTTCCCAGAAGGTTGGTGATTGAAGAACTACTATGGTGAATGAGAATATATTGAATGAACCTAAGGTAGATTTAGAAAACTTTCTGGTTCAAAGAATATTGCTCAGTACCATGGTAGAACCTTGTTAGAGGAGTAATTTGTTCAGAACTCAGTGCAAGTCAGGAGGTAAGATTTGTAATGTGATTGTGGATAGTGGTAGTACTGATAACCTTGTAGCTGAGGAGATGGTTTAGAAACTTGGTTTGAAGAGAGTGAGACATCCTTATCCTTATAGGATTGGTTGGTTACAAGATGTTCATGCTTTGGAAGTAAGGGAGCAATGTCTTGTTGATTTTTAGATTGGCCCATATAAGGATCAAGTGTTGTGTGATATTGTGGATATGATTAGTTGTCACATATTGCTTGGTAGAACTTGGTAGTATGATTGTAGGGTTGTGCATGATTGTGTCAAGAATGTATTTACTATTGAGAAGAATGACAAGAAGTTTTCCTTGATGCCTTTGTTGGATACAACACTCGGTAAGAGGAACCTGAGTTGTTGATGTGTCATAGAGCTGGAGTAGCTAGAGGATTGTAGAATTACTATCGTAATTGTTTTTACTTGGCCCTAACCTAGAACACCTTACACCCGAGCATGTTGGATGCAATTCTATTTGAGTATTCTCTTGTTGTGTTTTCTATTGTATTTTTGTAGCTAGTGTAGATTTGGAATATCCTCTTTGGATTTTCCCTTTTACGCTGCGTCAAAATCACCACCCAAAATTATGAACAGTGAACTAAGGGACTATATACAACTGTCGATTTGATACCAAAGTAAATTTTTTTGATTTTTTCCCACCAACCCATATAATATTAAAAAACTAGACTTCCTTATTGAAACCCACCAGTTGCACCTTTTCTAGTTTCTAATGATTTCCCCCTCGAATATTTGTAACATTATCTTTCTTTAGATCCATAAATAATACAAACCTCTTGACATCCCTGACAAATCAACACATATACCTTCCCACATTTTGCATTTTTTAAGCATTACTTCAAACTCATTTTTCGACTAGCTTAGTTTCCTACAATAATATACAATTTGGTCTCTCATGATCAAAAAATATTTTGATCATGCACCTTTTTTTAGAGGCATTACAACCTCTAACATTCCATGATATGGCCTTTATGGTTCCTCCAGAAGGGAGAAGCCCTTCCTAGAATATAGCTTTGGTGCTACCTGCTAATTCTATCTTGAGATGATTTGATCTAAGATATATTCTACGCTTCTCACCAATCTTAGCCTTCTTACTATTTTCCTGAGTTTGACTCATCATTCTCTTCTATGTTATATCTTCCTCATTAAAATTGAAATCACCATCCGACCATAAAAATCCACACTCCTCCAACTTTGTCTCCTTACCTAATTCTCTAGTCATTACCCTTTTCAGCATTTCTAATTGGGAAAACCCAACTAGGGATTTCTCAACTTGTGTTTCCTCCAAAAAAGGGTTGGATTCCCTACCATTGAAAAGGGGAAAGGAATTGACCCAAATTTAGAAGTGACTTGTAAATGGGCCAAAATACCAACCCCAAAAATTGGATGCATAATATCTTTCATTCTTTCTTCAACAACTTCTCGGTAAAGGGATGTCTTAGTAGGGGAAAAAAAGACATCCATACTAATTGTGTATTTAATCGGGTCTTTTTGTGACTTCACAACTCCATCTCCATCCGATTACACCTCTTCACTACTAGATTTGTCATGGATAGCAATGTCCAAAGGACTTTTCTCTTCCTTATCTTCCACATAGATTATTTCTTTCTGAAGCACTTGAGAGTTATCCAATGTCTCTATATGATCATATGCTACAATATTCTCCTCCTACTGTATCACCTTTGGAGAAATCTCCTTTTCATCCCCCTCTCCCTATTTCTTGGGCCCCTTATTCTCATCTTTCAATAAACTTCCTTGACTATTGACTTGATGGTTTAAGATATTATATAACAAAGTATGACTATTTTTCTCTTCATATTTTTGAGGTTGGGAATCATTCTCTTGACCCTAGTCTTCTCTTTCTAATTGTTCCCCATGATGAACCATACCATCTTGCAAATATTCCTTGTCTCCCTTAGCATTGTTCCTTTTCCTTTCACTATCCCTCTGAATATTTTCATCATTGTGTTCTAACATATATATGATTTTTTGAATAACGACCTCATTCAATCCTTCCTACACTTTACGAAAATTTAAACACTTCTATTTTATATGTCCTAATATCTTGTAGGATTTACACATTTTCATGGATTCTTTTTCTTCGATGCTTTGTGACCAAATCCTTGCATTTGAAAACAATTATATCATTTTTATGAGTGGTTGCATTAGGATCTAGCATATACATATTATTTCATACCTACCGAAGTCTTTACTTTCCACTCCCCTCCTCCAACCATAATAAATCTTCCCAGTTTGTTTGCAATCATACGAAGGGTGTCCAAATACTAGTACTCAAAGGGGAGATTATATAGCCTAACCCAAATAGGTACTTCATCTATTTAGACCTTCAAGGATTGATGTCTAGTTCCCATTCTCAGATTTGAACCCCCATACCACCCATCATATGTTGCCCATTATTGAGTATTTATTATTTTTCTTGTCTTGTCTCACATATCACCAGATAGAAGACATTTAGGAGAGATTTAGCTACATTTAAAATGACCATGAGTCATCACACTATTTCTTGATATAAGATAATGTTGGTCGCTTTCCCATCCATTTCATGAACAAACCCTTCTCTCTCAACCATGAATTAGTGTCATTCCAGCTCACATGATTTAAATTGACTGATAGATGGGGACTATGATCTGAGATAAAAAAAAAAACTTAGTCAAGCCTTCCTTGGTTATTCTCTTTTTTTTCCTTCTTTTTTCTTAGCCTCCTTTGGCTTCTAGACCTTTTTATCCACTTTACTCCAAGATGATGTTCTTTTATCCAAAATTCTCTTGTATCCACTCCCTAGTCATAACCTCCCCTAGATATTATCATTTCATCCATTGTCTCCCAAAAAAGATTTCCTTGTCCCATTTCCAATCCATCTTCTAGTAGAAAGGTTGTCCCTTTATACCTTTCTTAGTGGAGGCCAAGCTAAAATGAGTCTATTAGCTCTGGTACATTGAAGGTCTTGATCCTAGCATGACCTATAGAATCCTAGTCTACTCAAAAAACTCTTCCAATGGATAGAACTTTGTCCACTCATCATCCTCTCCTAAGAAAAAATATGTGTATATATTTGTACTTGTATTATACAACATCATTTGATTCAACACATGTAAATATACATTAATTGGGTTGTACACAAAGGATTTCTCTTGTTTGTAATTTTTTTTTTCATGTGTGGCATATTGAAAAATATGGTGTTATTGTCTTACATTAATTAATTTAATTTCATGCATGAATAGTTTGGAGTTGAACAACTAGATGGGGATATTTTATTAAGTTACATAGAATTACTTATGTTCTCAATTTTTTTGAAAAATTTTGGGTTGAAAAGTGCCAGTTGTTACAAAACAACATCTTTGTGTTGGTTAATAAGATGCTTCAAGGGGCTATGTTTGCTCAACTTAGAGATGTTTTTTTGTAACAACTAAAATTTTGCAACCCAATTTTTTTCAAAACATTTTAAGAACATGAGAAACTCTTTCCAACAATAGAAAGTACAAAGATCAACTCATATGAAATTCCATTATAAGATACATCATAGATTACATTTAATGGCCACTTTACATTAATACAACTTAATTGTAATGTCCTCTCAAGGAACCTTGGAGAAAAGTGCAAAAAATACACAAGAAAACATGGGAGTTTTTTTTTCCCAAAACATCAACATAAATCACGAGCAATAAATAGAGAACTTGAGCTCAAACCTCAAGATTAGGGTAAATGGTCACTATGCGACACTGCAAAAGAAAAATTATAAGAGCCACAAAACTCAAACAAGAAAAGGGAAAGGTCCTCAAAAACCTTAGATGAGGTCAATGGGGTACTCAGACTCACCCAAGACCCTTCCACAAACTTGGGAACTTAACTCAGAAAGCTAGACCTTTTCCTATGTCTTAGGCATTATATATTATCTTTGTTAAGGAGTGGCTTTCATTCCAATGCCCCAAACAAAAGCCATACTATCTTTAAGCCTTCCTAAACCTCCTCTCATGGTTATGTGACTCTATAGTTTCTGTTACCTATTTTTTACTTGTAGGTTAAAAATAGTCTTAGTACTCCTCTAGGTCTTATGAAAATGTTTTAAGTGGTTTTCAATACTGAAGGGAAAAAAATAATTACCATGCCAAAGTCATAAAGGATATTGTATCATCTTAAAATGGAAGCACTTCCATGATAAGAGTGTTTAGCCCTCCGAGTAAGTGGTTTGGGGTCATATTGAATGCCTTGAATGGATATTCGACTTGGATACCCTTTTTGGCAAACTTCTGAGATTTGCAAACAAAGTCAAAATCAACCTTTAGAATCAAAATGTAGCCTTTGACCTTTTATGAGGGTCAAAGTTGACTTGATCTAATCTCAAAAAAAGATTTTTGGGTTTTGTAGATCTCGTAGTTTCATTTTAAGAGAGCAAATATCAACAATTTTTGAGATCGTTTGACAGGGTTTTCAACTGATTCTTTTTTGGAGGTAAGTACCTTTATTTCCTAATTTCAATATTAATAATCTACATTTACTTTCTATATCAATACAAATTCAATGTAAGTATAAAATATTGGCTTTTGGGATCTCTTTTATGTGCAAACCATTGTTCTAGGACCCCATCCATATTTTATCTTTTACATTTTGGTGAACCTGACATACTTACCCCCTCTCTTTTGTGGATTTAGATGCCCTATTTTGTTTGTTGTATCTTGTGTGTTCACCTTTATCCCATACATTTTGGTGAACCGCGATAGACAACTCTTTCTTTTTGGTGTTAGATTTACATTTTCTATTAGATCTGACAAAAGTAGGTTTATGCTATTGCATTTATATTTCAAAATTGAACAAAAATTGCAAAATTTCTTTAAAAATACAAAAACATTTGCATTGCTTTGTGGAATTAGATGCCCTATTGTGTTTGATTTCCTTTTCATGCTTATAAGTTTCATTTGAATGCATTGGGATATATCTAGATCTATTTTCTATGCATTTATTTATTTGTTATCATGTTGCACAAGTTGTTTCAAATATTTTCCAAACATTCTTCTATAACTTTTGGAATTACACAACATCCTCCTCTTACCTTACCATTGCATGGTGTTACACCTAGAAAGACTTTATCTAGTGTGTGTGATGTTGCTTTGTCCTCTTTTGAATTTCCTTGTAAGGATATATTAGAGCAAGAGGATGACTTTAATCTATCTCTCCATCATATTTCTCTTTATGGAGATGAGTTAAGGATTGATGTTAATTCTTCTCCTAATGCATGTCTTTTCTATGAGCCTACTTTAGAAAATAATTTACCTTATTTCCCCTCTAAGGATCCTAAATTGTGCTTTATTGGTAGGGATGATAATCCTCCTATTTGGGATGAACCTTTGGATTTGGATGTTGATTACTCTCTTCCTCATGAAACCATTTTGGATGATCCCTTGGATAACGACATTGATTTGTCCCCTCCTCGCCAAGAAGCTTTGATACAAGAGGGTGATTTATTAATGGATGACATATTCATACATGATGATAACTCTTTTTATAAAACACATGTAGATATTTTAGTGAAAAAAGGTGATAGTATAGATCCTTTACCTCCATTTGAGATTCCTTCTAGTGATGAGGCATTAGTGGAGAATAATATGAATTCCCTTAATGCTCTCCCTTTTAGTGATGATCCTTTGGAGAATCAAGATCTTACCTTATCTTCTCCTAGGATGTCTTCCTTGCTTCCTTCCTATGAATCTATTTGTAGTGTTGAGACAACTAAAATGGTTTATCCTAAACCCTTGTTGACTATCAAAGGTTGTCCTCACATTACTATCAAAGGTAAACCTATGGAGTCTTTCAATGATCAAGATTCGATAGCTCACACATATCATACAAGGAATAACCCTCAACCTAATCCAGTGGTTTCTACTTCTTTGCCACCTTCTCAAACTATTCTTCCTCCCCCACCTTGTCTTCCTAGCAAGGAGTATGATTTGATAAACCAATTGCAAAATACTCCTGCCAAGATTTCTTTATGGGAGCTTCTTCAAACTTCACCTACCTACTATGAAGCCTTGCAAAAAGCTCTAGTAGCTCTTCCTACTCCACCTCCTAATCAAGAGAACATTAATAACTTCTTACAATGCATGCATGCTACCCCGGGTCCTCCTGACATTGTATTTACTCCAAAAGATTTACCTACTAAAGAAGTTCAGAATTGATATGATGCTCTTATGGTTGCTGTTTCTATCAGTAAAAGTATCATTTGTAGGACCTTGATTGATAATGGATCTGGGCTTAATGTTTGTAGCATGGACATGCTCAAAGCAATTAATGCCAATATTTCAACTATTCATGTTATGCCTTGACCTCTCAATTATAATCTTCTTTTGGGTAGACCTTGGTTGCATGAGATGCATGCCGTTCCTTCCACCCTTCATCGTAAAGTCAAGTTTATACATAACAATGTGATGTATACACTTCATGTGGATGATGCACCTAATCCTTGTCTTAATATTCAAATTCACACTACTCCTATTCCTAATAGTAATCTTTCTTCCTCTAATGCTCTTCCTGACGATGATTAGGGAACCTTGGATTTTAATCCTACCTTTATTGGAGAGTATAAGGTTAATGATCTTGATTTTATGAAGAAACAAAGAGAATTTAAACAATGAGTTTTGACTTCTAAACTCCTTTGTAATAACTTTGTCGCTGCTTCTACCCACAATAAATCTATCAAGCCTACTAATGATGACATAGTGACTACTAAAGTTCCATTGACTCCTTCTGATATGGCTTCTTGTTATGGTCCGGGTTATCATTTCCTTGTTAAACAAGGATTTAATGGTCAAGGATGTGGTAACTATAAACAAGGAATTCAAATTCCCTTACACACTGGGGGGCATGAGCATTCTTATGGATTGGGATTTAATCCTCAACAACAAATCAATGTTAACAACATCTCAAATAACACTTCAAAACATGATGAAACTATGAAGGAATTTGACCAAGAAGTTCTTTTGCCTAAACTCCTTCGTGCTAAGATGATTACTAGACCTAAACACAAAAAGAAACGTAGTCCACACTTGAAGACTCTTCATTTTTGTTTATATCATAGATTACATGATCACTCTACTAATGAATGTCAAGCTCTACATTATAAGATTAGGTAGCTCATTGATAGTAAGGTTATTTATATATCATGTGGTAATGAGTTGTATTTCAATTCTGTTTTCTCTAAATAACATTTATGTTCCTATTATAGAGCTCAACATTATGTAAACAATGTTAGCCTAATCCTTGGGGGCTTGTTGTCTTGTATAGTGTTGTGAGTGATATAATAGTGTAGACATGGAAAATTGGCAAAGGCTTAAATCGATCAAAAGGTGCATCAAATCATCAAAATAATACGAAAAATCAATAAATGGAACAAAGGCAATTCAAATCAAAGGAAAATTCAATTAAATGATTAAATGATTAAATAAAGCTTGAAAAGGGGAAAAACACTAAGAAATTGATTAAATTCAATTAATGACATAGTTGTTGAAATGAAAAATCAAAATGAACCTCTTACCCTTCATGGCTAAATTTAATTACTTTACTTAATTAATAAATCATAATTTCCCTCAACAAAGGAAAAAGGAGACAAAATGGACACAAATCACTCACTTTTGTTGAAATGGTCCAGCTTTTTGAAACTATTTAAATGTTTGTCCCCCCAATTTAGGGACAAAGCAAAGCCAATTGACCTTACCCAAGCATAACCATGGTTATCTCACTCTACCCCCTACCCTTGGGAAAATCTTATATATTGAAGGCATTTTGAGGCATTAATCATCCACTCCATATCTTTGAATTGCAGCAAAGCTTTGTCAATTTGCATCCATATCACTCACTTATCATTTGTCATTGCTAATTAGCTTAAATTGCTTTGATCATAGTAGATTGTTCATCAAATAGAGCTAGAATTTGATAGAATAGATCTAAATTTGCATATCATATAGCTTAATTCTCATCTTTAGAGTGTCACTAGTGAGGATCATAGCTGAGAGCCTCATTTACCACTTTATTTTAGAGATCCATGAGATGTTGATAGATTAATTGTGCATTTGTTAGATTATTTTGCTCTAATTCTTGTTGTTCTTAGTTAATCTTGTAATTTCATGAAGGTGTAAATCACTCACACACAAATGGCGCCCACCGTGGGGCTCTAGGCCTCAAATTCATCATAATTTCCATGTTATTTGCAAAATTTAGGCTAGAATTGCATGAATTTGCTCACTGTTTGTAGGTTACAGAAAAGAAATCATGCCTGCCGGTAAAGAAGTCACGCCTAAAGCAAATAGATGTCACGCACGAAAATTAAAATATCACCTGAAGTCTGAACGATTATGCTTCTCAGCCTGCAGAATCATGCTTCTGGCGAAAGAAATCACGCTTGCAGAAATTAAACTCTCGCATCACGGACAAGCAGTTGATGCCTTTGGTCATTTAAATGTCGTGTCAACAGAATTAAAAGCCGCAGCTAAGGAATCATTTTACACCTGGTGTAAAGGGAGTATCCTGCCTTATTCATTTAATTTCGCACTTTGATGATTTTAAATGTTGCCTCTGAGTAATAAAATGTCACTTTTCTGGTATTAATTTGTCACTTATAATAAAGATTTCACGCGCTGCTATAATTTGATATCGCACTTGATTATTTTAATCTCGCTTGAGCCCCTTATGGTGACGCTCGCGGTTAAAGTAATCACGTCTTTATTAAATTAGATCTCGCATTCAGCATAGACAATGTCGCCTGATTGAGCATTTATATTGTATCAGAGTAATTACTGTTGTCGCGTCTGGTAAAGATTTCACGCTTAGCTAAAATTTGATATTGCACTTGATTATTTTAATCTCGCTTGAGCCCCTTTTGGTGACACTCGCGGTTAAAGTAGTCACGTCTTTATTAAATTTTATCTCGCCTATAGTCTGGATAATGTCACGTGGCTGTATGTTCTCTATTTTATCAAAAATGTTAAAATGATGACTGTATTCTAACTTCACGGTCATTTTTTTGTCTCAGGTACATGCTCTGTCACAGAAAAGTGCTCAAAAATTATTTTTTTTTCTTTTTTGCATGCAAAAAAGAAACAAAAAAGGACGTCCTATTAGAGTATACCTTGCACCTTTTGGATTTAATTTGCAAATATTTGAGTTCAAAATAAATCAAGAGCATAATCAATTTGATCATTTTAAGCTTTTTGATTTTGGTTTCCCCTCACTTTGTATGAATTTGTGTTGACTAACTTGTTGGTGGAGGGAATGTTTTGCTAAGGTAAGGGAAGGATTTGGAGAGAAAATGAGAAAATCTACTACTTAAAAATGTGCCTAGCCTTTGCTAGCATCGTTTGAGGTATTTCTCTCATCAAGCTTGCAAACTTCCCTTAAATTGTGGCATTTTCAAAGTTCAAAACATAGTTTAATCATTAAGAGGAAAGAACAAACATTTCAATTATAAGAACCCCTTTGTCACGGGGTTGAAAAAGAACCAAATTGATTGTGAGTTTTTGCGATAAGGGAAAAGCAATAAGGATATGCTCTTCACTCTTTGAGTGAATCAAATTCCCAAACTTTCTCTACCAAATCCACTTTTCATGCTTTCAAATGAACATGTTTAAAACTTAGTGGGCTCGCCTCTTGAGATTGCCTTAAAAGGGCCGGTGAGAGGGATAGCTCAAAGTGGGATACACTTGCTTTTGCCGTGAGAATCCGACCCACTATAAAAAGAAACGCGTGTATCCTTAATGGGGTGCACGACAAAAGGATTTTAGCTCTTTCGAACTTCCTCTAGTAGTCTTAACAGATTGCGCAAAATTGTGCTTCGGTGTGTGTGGGAAGCCCCTTAACATACTTGGGGGATGAAAGGATAAGATCTATTTTGAACGGAAAACTTACTACAAAATGGTAAAAATAGCAAAAACTACCTAATAGAGCCATTTAAAAGCCAAATTTGTGCTAGGTAGCTTGCTTGGAAGTCTTTCTTGTGATCAAACCCATGGAAACATTCGAGAACATACACATTAGAGTGATCTAGGGATATGGTGAACTATTGATGTGTGTGTTGAGATTGTCTTCAACTTTTCAAACAAGAAGTTCCAAAGTACTTGATCAAAATACAATTAAATTTTTAAATCTTAAAAATTGATCAAGACTTGTGACATGTTCCAAACCAACCCAATCAGATTGAAATTAAAGAAGGAAGGATTGATCCATAATGAGGAGCCTATTTGAGAAACAAATCAATCCTGTTATGGAGCATAATTATCGAAGTCAAGATCAAGATCTCCATAGGAATCAAAGTGATGAGGTGTCTGAAGATGATGTTGTTGAAGCATCCCAAAGTCCCAAGTTTCTGGAAATAATGGAATTACTTTTGAAGTGGGATAAAGACACATATTTTCTAGCTTTAGCTCAAGCAGGAGCTAAACTTCCTTATAATTATGACACATCAACCTTGAGAAAGAATGAGGAAAACCAAAGAGATACATCATATAAAATGCCATTATTAATATCAAGCTATTCTTTTCAAAGTGATGAGGTGTCTAAAGATGATGTTGTGAGAGCATCCCAAGATCCCGTGTTTATAGAAATAATGGAATGAATTTTGGACTGGGATAAAGAAGCATATTTCCTAACTTTAGCTCAATCTGGAGCTAAGCTTCCACATAATTATGACATATCAATCTTGAGAAAGGATGAGGAAAAACAAAAAGATACTTTATCTAAAGAGCCATCATTAAGATCAATTTGGCCATTCCTTTATGATGATGGGCCATCTGTATCTTCATCCTCCTCACAAAAAGAAGCATTTCAAAGAAACAAAGTTATCTCAGATCAAAGGAAATTGCATAATCAACCTATTTGTGATCAAGATAATAAAGAATATGGAGTGAAAATACCACTCTCAAGCAAGATCTAATTCAAAAACCTCCATATAGCAAGAGTAATCCATTCATCCTTTGTCCATCTCCTAACAAGGTTTCTCCCTGGATGACTTGTACACCTTTCATCCTTCATCCATCTCCCGAACCTCTATCTAGCAAAGACCCTCCCATAGCTAGCATTCCTTTCATCTTTTCTTCATCTCCCAAAGCTCCACAATTATCCAAAATTCCTCCATCAAAGAATGAGCCTAATGATGACACTTTTCCCATTGACTATGTCTACCCTCAAGGGCTACCTCTAAAAGAAACCCAAGCTAACTCACATCTTGCTGCAGATTGTTTCCATGCTTCAAAGATCTTAGAACCCAAAGCTTCATGTGCCTCAATACCTATTATACCTATTCAAGAGGATCCTACACCATTTTTCCAAACATTCCCCACACATATCCAAACATCTACCTTGTCCTTAGAAGTGGCTTCATGTCAAGAGGATAATCTAAAAAGAAAAGAAACAAATATTGATAAAGATCAAGATCAAGATTATATACAAACCCCTCCCATATTTGATGAAGCTCCCATATCCCTTGAACCTTGTGATGATCCCCTTGCATCCTTTCATGTCTTTCAAGATGATATCCTTTCGTTCCAAGAACAAAGTACCCTTCCAAGTTCCATATTTTCTCCACTTCCTGAGCAAGATCAAGATATCCCTTCCATAACTTCCAATGAGCATATTGAAAATCAAGAGCAAAATACCATCTCTACATCATTCGAAGATCCTTGTCAAGATCAAAGCATCCCATCATTTCCTTGTCATATTCCTCCATGTTCACCTCAAGAAAACATCATTCTTCCAAATCCCTTGCAAGATAATAAATCCCTTCAAGCTTCAGTTGATCCTATCAAAGCTACTCATGAGCCTATTAGTATAAAGATAAATCTTAAAGATGAGAACATTGACGATGGAGCTCCTTCCAAAGATATTGATATCCTTTTCACACCTTATATTCCTCCATTCAAATACAACCACATACCTCCACTATCCTCCAAATCCATTTTGGGTTCCTATGTCCCAAAACAAAAGTCTTCATTCCTTCCATCCATACTAGGTCCATATATTCCCCCATCAACCGTTCCTATCATCCCTAGCTATCCATTCACTTACCCTACCATGTATCAAGATCAACGAAGACACACATACTTGAAGAATGTCCAAACACTGATCCATATGAACCATCCATATTATTCCTATTCATCCACAATTCCTAAGTCTTTTGGAAGCAATTTTGATGTGCAACATAAAAATCATAAATCCAAGAATCCATATGTGCATAAAAATCACAATGTCCCATCTAATCGACATGTGAATGAAAAGAAAAATGAAATATCCAAAAGGCCGCAAAGGTCCATCAAGCAAAAAGAAAAAAATAAAATGTGGGTTCCTAAATCCCTCATTGAAGAAATGCATTCAAAAGCATTCCAAAAGAAAGAAAAATCAAAGAATATGTGGATTCCCAAGTCATTGTTGAAAGACTTGCACACAAAAGAAGAATCAAAATTGACATTCAAGCTTCCAAAGGTTTCCATTCCATCTCCTTCCAAACATCCTTCATCTTCTTACATCCCAAAATCCACTACCTCAAAAAGATCCTTACCTCCGTCATCTATTGTTCCTCCATCATTCCACCACTCTTTAAAGTGTGTGTCAAAGTTGATCTTGCCAACATTCCCATCTGCAACATACCTTTTTCTTATCCTCACATTCATTTTCCAATGCATACTTTCCATACTTCCATCCCTCTTATCAATATCTTTGAGCATCCTAGTCATACCCATGGTTTATTATAGCATATCTTTCAGAGGAGCATTGTCCAAAGATTCTAATGTTGGGAAAATATTGAAAAATACAAAAAAAGAAAAAAACAAAGAAAAAAAGAAAAAAATGAAAAAAGAGAAAAAGTGCCTTGGTGAAAACCTAGCAATAGGCACCTTGGTAGCAAAAATAAAAAGAAATAAATCTAGGGTGAAAACCACTTCTTGTGGCACCTTAGACAAGTACCATGATGAAAACTTGGCAAACAGGTTTCATGCGTAATTCTTCCTTCTTACACTCTACACTTGGGGGTAAGTTTCATCCATGCCATCTTCCATCTTCCTATCATTTACCTCACTTTCATCCATATTTCCTCTATCACTTTCATCTTGACAAGGTTGAACACATCCATGAGCATTGAGTATCTTAACATCCGTTATCCTTTCCATCAACTTATGTACTTGCTGCATCCATGTTACCCTATCATGATCTTGCTTATCCCAAATTCACCTCCATTATTCCATCAGCTTTTTCATAATCGCAAAACATCCCTTCATAGCCTCCATCACTCCTTTATCTTGATTGTGTTATCTTATACACATCTTACCCAAATTGACCCTTGGTCTTGATCAAAATGAAGAACTTACAAAAAAAAAAAAAAAATTGTTATCAAAAACTTCTTGACATGTCCACTCTTTTGGATCCCTCATTTTTATGGCAACAAATCGTTATCCTATACACTATCTAGCCCTACATCATTGGCTTTCATGGCTTATCCAAAAACATGCTTCACATTGCTATATCATTTTTTCCTTAGCTTGGGTACTCTTGAGGAGATAGTCCTATGGGTCGCATTCGCATACTTCTTCCATCATAGCCTTTCCATCTCTAATCCATCAGCTAGAAAATCCATCCTTCATGTCCTATATCTTGCTAGACATTGGGGGCAAACCAATGTGATCTTGTTTGAGAGCTAGTAAAAAAGGAAAGCATAAAGTGCTTTGAGCTACATCTTGCATAAACTGAGCTTCGATAATATTTTGGAAGTTTGTCCAAGTCCAACATTTTTTCTATCCAACTGGGGCATTTGATCTTAATCAGCGGATTTCAGCAAACAAGCATGAATTCACATGAAGCAAGGCATTAAACACAAAAAGGATTCAATAGTACAATATTTAGTCACATCAGAGAGGGAATTATTAGAGTTTCAGAAGAGAGAAGAAGATTTTCGTGAACCTTTGATGGATATCATTGTTCACTAACCAAGAATTCAATTACCACAACTTGATCCATGAGCCTTCATTGACTTTATTATTCAGGATTAAAAATTGACAAAACACTTTAAAAAGATCAGAATACTTGGAAATACTTTTTGAAAATCATGAAACAATGCAAAACACTTGAAGCTTTCTTTTGATGATCTTTACTTACATTGATTTTATCACATCTTTTTAGCTAATCGATGATGTTTCGACTAGATTGGCGATGATGGAGACATGATATTTTTCTTGTCTTTGAGTGACTATCTTGAGGGATATCCAACAACTTATGTGAATTCATCTAATGAAATGGTCATCAAAGAACCATCGAGCACTTTCATATAGGGTGGAAGGTTGACCTTTGCTTGTTTATGCAACATTGAATTCATTGAAACTGGTATTCATACTCTCATAGTTGGTTTATTCGACTAGTGTGGGTTGTACTAGTTCAAAAAGGAGGTTACCAAATGCGATAAAAAGTGGTATTCATATCATCATGTCAGTGGGCAGTGGTGATTGTACTTGCTTTCCGGTCCCAAAATGCTTAATGATGAAAATTTATCCTCAAGGCATTTATTTGCTAAAAGCTAGTGACACTTAGCTGCATTGCATTGCATTATCATGGAAGGTTAATTGCATTATCATGTTAGATTAATTGCATGTGCATTTGTTTGTAGTATTTTTCCAAGGGAAAAGGGGGTTCATTCAATTGAAATCTTGATCAATCATAAAATGGGTCATTCAATCAAGAATCAAGGAAAGTCCATAAATCAAATAAGTGTCCATAACATCACAGATCCATGAAGTTTGTCTAATCAAAGATACAATGTCATCAAAGTGATACATCCAAGTCCTGATCAATAACTAAAACATGATACAATATCAACAAACTGAAAGAGCTCCATAATCAATCATCTCAACAACATGTACTCTAGTTGGGTCAAACCCATGACTTAAATCCAAATATCCAAGAAGCTAAGGTCCGTATATATATATCATTTATGGAAATGTGCCTGTTTGGCAAATCAAGGGAATCATATCAGTATTCTATATCAGTGAGTCATCTTACGTCAATCAATCCTATCAAAGTATCAAGCAATCACACCCCATACCATTTGTTCGTGTCTCTGTGTCCTGAGAACGAAGCAAGCAGTATCAAATCATATCGATTTTCACACTGATTGATTTATCCTATCAGAACTATCCTATGAGATTGACAAATCACATTCATTGGTACCATTATCCTGTTATTATAATCATTTGTTTTGCTTAACTACAACAGACTTATCTATCTTGGATATGCAAATTGTGTGTCATGGCATATCATCAATATTTTTCAGAAATGAAAACATATTGGACCAATCAATCAAAATCTTTCAAATCAAAGAATCAATATGTTTTATTTCTGAGGGGGCATCAGAGTATCAAATTGGCATCACATCAAAAATATTTATCAGTGGGGCATATCATATCAATATCATATCGTATCATATCAAGTTATCATATCATATCAGTATCATATCAGGAGGCAAATAAATTGCATATCGGTTTCATATCAAATCTGCTATCATATCAAATCTATCAATGTATCAGCAATCAATCAACCCAGGACCTTTATCAATTAACCCAGAACCTTTATCAGTGAACCCAGGACCTATCATCAAACCAGGACCCATATCAGATCAGTATCATATCAGAGGCATTAGAATCATATCAGCACCATCATCAGAGGCACATCATCATCATCAGGAAGTACATCAATCAGAACAATCAGAGGTATATCAGAACTAGGACCTGAATCAGATCATCATACTAAGGGAATCTTTGAATCGGTGTTCTTCACACATCGACTCAAAGAGGGGCATTTGTAGACATGGAAAATTGGCAAAGGCTTAAATCGATCAAAAGGTGCATCAAATCATCAAAATAATACGAAAAATCAATAAATGGAACAAAGGCAATTCAAATCAAAGGAAAATTCAATTAAATGATTAAATGATTAAATAAAGCTTGATTAGGGGAAAAACACTAAGAAATTGATTAAATTCAATTAATGACATAGTTGTTGAAATGAAAAATCAAAATGAACCTCTTACCCTTCATGGCTAAATTTAATTACTTTAATTAATTAATAAATCATAATTTCCTTCAACAAAGGAAAAAGGAGACAAAATGGACACAAATCACTCACTTTTGTTGAAATGGTCTAGCTTTTTGAAACCATTTAAATGTTTGTCCCCCCAATTTAGGGACAAAGCAAAGCCAATTGACCTTACCCAAGCATAACCATGGTTATCTCACTCTACCCCCTACCCTTGGGAAAATCTTATATATTGAAGGCATTTTGAGGCATTAATCATCCACTCCATATCTTTGAATTGCAGCAAAGCTCTGTCAATTTGCATCCATATCACTCACTTATCATTTGTCATTGCTAATTAGCTTAAATTGCTTTGATCATAGTAGATTGTTCATCAAATAGAGCTAGAATTTGATAGAATAGATCTAAATTTGCATATCATATAGCTTAATTCTCATCTTTAGAGTGTCACTAGTGAGGATCATAGCTGAGAGCCTCATTTACCACTTTATTTTAGAGATCCATGAGATGTTGATAGATTAATTGTGCATTTGTTAGATTATTTTGCTCTAATTCTTGTTGTTCTTAGTTAATCTTGTAATTTCATGAAGGTGTAAATCACTCACACACAAATAGGTCCCTTTCCATCCCTATTCCTACACTTGGGGGGCAAGAATGTCATCTCCTTCTTTTTTGTCTTTTTAGGATTCACCTCTTTCCTTGGTTAAGCAGTATTTATCTATTATGTGATATCCAATCATACATGAAAATTTTGGTTTGCATTGAGGATCTTTGTCCTTGATCACAACCTATTTCATTGTTTGACATTGGGTTTCCATGGTTGATATATCTCTCACCTTGGAAACTGAACAGTGTGCTATCCCTCACAAGGGTTACTTTTTCACTTCTCGCATAATATCTCTTTGCATTCATCCCTTCCATGGCCTCATAGGAGTTGTGACCTTCTTGGCTTGGACTGGGTGTTGTCTATGGATATTGTCTTGATGCTGAAGAAGGCTTTATCCTTGTTCTTTTCTTTCCTTAACATGTCAAAATAGTATGTTTTTGCCATATTAAGGAGGGGGGCATATATATGGCCTCCCTCGCTCTATATTATGTATTTTTGTTCTAACCTTTTTTTTTGCAGCATGCTAAATCTCGGAAGGTAACACACATAAGTTGCTAAATCCTGAAGAGACATGCATTTCCAATTTCAAATATGCTAAATCTTCCAAAGGTAACACACATAAGTTGCTAAATCCTGAGGAGACACACATTTTTCAAAATTTTCAATATGCTAAATCTTGGAAGGTAATGCACATAAGTTGCTAAATCCTAAAAAGACACGCATCTATATGCTAAATCTTCTGAAGGTAACACACATAAGTTGCTAAATCTTGAGGAGACACACATTTCATATTCATGGTGATACAAGAAGGTGGATCCATGGGTACTTTATAAAAGCTGTCAGAAGATGCACTACATACATGCACAAAGCCACCAGAAGGTGCACAACTTTATGGGGTGACTATCAAGTGTTTTCTTGGTGGGCCATCCTATCCTTTTGTGGTTCACAGTGAGATACACACATCTTACTGGGTGAGGTAACCACTCCTCTCTCCTTTTCTCTCTTTTCTTTAGTGATGTCTCTCTTATTGTAATCTTGGAGTTGATGAAGACTTGAGTCCCTCGGGGCTTGAGGATTCCTTTGTCCCTTTGATTTCAATAAGATTATCTTTTTATTTGTGATCTCCTTTACCAAGAGTTTGCATCGAGTCTGTACTCTTGCTAAAGTGGGGGCTTAATGTATTGTCTTAAAATGGAAGCACTTCCATGATAAGAGTGTTTAGCTCTCCGAGTAAGTGGTTTGGGGTCATATCGAACACCTTGAATGGATATTTGACTTGGATCTATCTTTTTCCCCTACTCTACCCCATTTTCCACTTCTTCCCAACATTTTCCTAGCATTCTAGACTATGAACCTGAGATTCTTGACCTCAAGGTCAAGGTCAACCTTTTAGGTCAAAGTCAACCTTGACCCTGACCTGGTCAGGATCAACCTCAATCCTGACCTGGTCAGAAACAACCTTAATCCTAACTTGGTCAGGAACAACCTCATCCTTGACCCTAGGGTCCAGGATCCTTGGGGTTAGCTTCTGGTTTTGGGGTTTCATCAAACTCTTATCTTTTCCCTCTTCGGGGCCACTATTTCTCGGATTAAGTGTCAAATTCTCAAATTAATATTTGAAGTGGACCTTTCTCGATATTTGTATAGGAATCCTAATTTATTATTGGAGATTAGCCTTTCTTGAGTTTTGTGCCTAATTCCCAAATTAACTTTGGGGTTGGCCTTACCTCGAATTTTGTAACAAGGCTCTTAAATAATTATTTTATTTCTATATTAAGGGTGGTCCCCTCCTAGAGTTTTGTGTCAAGACTTTAATTTAATTTCCTCTCCATGTGTACCTCTCTAGAGTTTTGTGCCATGGGCCCTTAATTATTATTTTCTTTCTACGAGGCCCCTCTTGTGCCCTAGATCACTATAAAAGGGAGCCTTCCTCTCTCATTTTCTCATCCATTTCTCACCAAGAAATCTCACAATCTCTCAAGCTCTCAAGTGCAAGAAAGTAAGAAGATCAAGCATTCAAGCATTCAAGCCTTCAAGCATTCAAGATCCAATTCATCAAGGAGATCCATTAGTAGCCATTGAAGGATTCAAGCTCTATGGAGCTCTCTTGTTGAAGATCCATCCATTCAAGCCTCTTCCTAATTCAAGATCCATTCAATATTGGTGTTGAAGATCTAAAGACAATTGATTGGAGACATCCTACGTTTGATTCTACATTCATCCATTCTTGTGGATTCAAGGATTCGAATCCTCCACAAGGGTTTCAACTCAAGCAAGGTGAATTGTTCCATTTACTTTGTTTAGTCCAACAATGTCAATTCAATTTCAAGGTTAATTCCTAAATTGGGGTTTGACTGAGGCAAACCCCTCCCCCCCCAATAAAAAAAACCATTTTTCTTGCAGGTATAGGTGTGGAATTTTGGATCTGAGAGCGGATTTGGATACCCTTTTCGGCAAACTTCTGAGATTTGCGAACAAAGTCAAAATTGACCTTCAGAATAAAAATGTAGCCTTTGACCTTTTATGAGGGTAAAAGTCAACCTAATCTAATCTTAGAAAAATATTTCTGGGTTTTGTAGATCTCGCATTTTCAATTCCAAAGCGTAAAAATCAACAGCTTTTGAGATCGTTTGACAGGGTTTTCAGTCGATTCTTTTTCGGAGGTAAGTACCTTTATTTCCTAATTTCAATATTAATCATCTATATTTACTTTATATATCAATACAAATTCAATGTAAGTATAAAATATTGGCTTTTGGGGTCTCTTTTATGTGCAAACCATTGTTCTAGGACCCCATCCATATTTTATCTTTTACAGATATATAAAAAAGGATCTTTTGTTTTAAGGGAAAATAAATTAAAATGGTGGAAATTTTAATTATTTTGTGCAAAAGGAAAAAGGCTTCAAAGAAAAAATAAAATAATTTATTCACCATGTTGAAAAGTCAGAAGTCACTTACAAAGGCAAGTGGCAGAGTTTTAGTTAATGCAACAATTGGAGCTACAAAATTGGAAATTTTTAGGTAAGTATATAAGTTAGAACTTAGTCAGAGATTCCACATGTCTTATGAATTCCACATGTCTTATGGATTAATCAAGGAGAGTTTTTGAGGTATAATTAACAACTTCCTTTTAAATTTGACCCTCATTTTTGGGGATTTTAGATAAAATCATGCAAATTAGAAAGGAGATCATGCAAGAGTAGTTATGGCCTCAAAAAGTGAAGTTTTTAAGGCAAGTGCAATAATTGTGTGTCAGTTTGAGTTTCCACTTAGGTGTGCTATCAATCAAGGAAATTTTTGAAGGTATAATTAGCAACTTTCTCGCAGTTTTGAGTCTCATTTGGGTGCTTTTTTGTTACATCAGACCCATGAAGATAACTTCACCACCTCAATACTTTTTGGAGCAAGTTTCTATCTATGTCTCAAATGTCAAGGAGATTCTTTCAGTCCTTGTTCAGTGATAGGTCTAGTTCCATTTTTAGTTGGAGAAAAGGCTTTCAATCAGGAAAAAATTTGTAACTCATTTTCCTTAGTTCTTTCTTTTTGTATTTTTGCTCTACGAAATCAAGATTCTATTGTAGCTCTTGAGAGACACATTTTTAGACTTGATATAGGAAATTCCTTTGTTATCATCAATTTATGAGCAACGAATTGTCCTTCTAGATTTTTTATTTTACTTTATGTGGATGAATTTTGGGTAAATACTATGATTTTAGTTAAATATTCTATTTATCTCTCATTTGGAAAAGGTGGAATCAAATAAATTTTAGAGGTATTAAAGATTATGTTGTGTTTAATCATTTTTCAATAAGTTAAAGTTGTGAAGATTACCTTCTTTTAGGTGAATATTCAAAAAATAAGAACCTTCATATATCCATTCTATGCTTTTTCTAGTTGTGAACATGAATATGCCTCTATTTGAGAGGCATTGTGAGATATTACAGTTATTGTGGAGTCTAAAGGTTTAAGTTTTGGTGAACCACCCTTTAGCAAATAGATTTTAGTTTTTAGTAATTTCTATCCATTTCCCTCAAAGTTACTATTTTTAGGAGAATTTCAAAGGGAACTAGCCCTATAATCTAGAGGTCTACTTTCTCTACAGGTCATCCACAATTTGAAAGTAGTCCCATGTATCAAAGGATTGTTGAGATTTCATCTTAAGTTTGGGTGCAATCCTATGTGATAAAAACTTCACAATGTAAGCTAGAACAAGATCAAATGGAAACTCCAAGCTCTTGAAATCCTCTTTGAATTATATTTAAAGCAGAGGCTTGAAATATAGGTGGAGGTGCTTAAAATCTCATGCACTGATTTAGCAAGTTTGAGGCACAGAAAAGATCATGCACCAATTTAACAAGAACATGCATTGATTCAACTTAGGCACTGCATTTTGCATTATGAGATTCTTGGGCAGTAAGGGAACTGTAATTAAACTTGGTTAGGGATGTTAGAAACTGAGGGTGGAGACACTAAAATATATTTGGAGACACCGACATTTAGAGAAACTTGCAAAATGTAAGGAAAAAATTACAAATGGTAATGTCTATAGAGCCATAACTATACTAACCTTATTGTGAATGCATGACCACTTGAGGAGATGACTAAACCAAACTTTGAGTCTTGACAATACATGTTAGAATATGAATTTGATGATATTCATGTTGTTGTCATTGATGTCAACATATCCTATGCATGTTCATGTTCTGGTTGTATTGGTTGTTGTGTACCAATTGTCTTGGTGACCTATCGATTTTTGTACCGATAGCATGTGTGTCTCAGTAGAAGTGTTCATCAATAGATTTATCTTTTGGTGGTGGTTCTACATTGTGTGCATCATTTGGTGGATTAGTTGTTTGGGTCAATCCTATTTGGAGTGTGTTCATTTGTGTTTTGGTCCTAGCTATTGTTATTTAATGTGTTAAACGTGTCCATTATAGCCAATATCTTTAGAGATGGTGTTGTGTGTTAGCATGTGTGAGGCAAGTTGTATTGGTCGAGGTGGTCCACATCTCATTCCTCACCACTGTGGGAATGTCTTGGTGTGACCTATTTTAAATTGTATTTGGTTGGTGCAAGAGAACCTAGCCTTTGAAATGGTCAATATGCATTTATATTTGTTTATAATGTTCATACATGTTATGTAAGGTTAGAAATGACCATTGGTATCCAAATAATTCACTTTGTAAGGTTTGATGAGCCAATTTGTTCAAAGAGACCTAACATGTCCTATCATGGTTATAGTTAGTCAAAGGGTTAAAGTGTCTAGGAAAGAGGTTCAAAAGTTGTAATTGGTCACTTTGAGTCTATTTTTTCATATTTGAGGTGTCCAAGGAGAGTTTTTCTTTGGTTTCATTTTGGTTAAAAATGTAAACCTTGCAAAAAAGTTGCTAAATGAAACATTTTCTAAAGTTGCAAAACTAATGTAAAAGTGAAGATGAATGGTCATGGGGGGTAGTTAAATAGTTGGAGAAATTGAAAAGGTTTTAAATTTTCATGTTTTGGTTGAAGAAAGGACTAGTGGTTGGTTTGTGAGGGAAATTTCAAAGTTGGTTCAAGAAACCCTATGTCTGCCACACAACCTATAGAGTTTGTGGTTAGTTGCAAAACCTATTGTGCTCATTTTTGGTGTATTTTTAACATTTATTTGATTGGAAGGGATAGATTAATAAATTTTATTTGAAATGAATCTATTCTTGTGTATTTTCATGAATTATTTTGTGAGGAATGAATATTTTTCTAAAAACTATCAAAACCCTCCATGAGGGTTACCAGTCTTAGGAAAAATGCCATATCTTTTGTTTGAACTATTGGATCTTCATATAAATAAGGGAATATGTGTATAAGTAAGCCATCTAAAAATTGACCAGAGAGATTAGATAAATATGTAGTATTTCAAAAGGTGTTAATGATTGTTTGTTACAATTTAAAATGAAAATCAGACTGATTTTATGATAGTACACTACAACATTTGGGGTCAAATTTTGATGCCAATTTGCGACGCCACTACAATTTGTGTTTGTTTTTTGTGTTTTTTTTGCAATTTCCCTCGATGGTGTCATAATAGTGATGCTATCATTGTAATTGTGACACCCATTTGGTTATAAACAAAAAGAAAAAGAAAAAGAAAGTGTCATTGGTAATTTGTGATTCGAAGAGCTACCGCGAAGATGACACAACAATTTTGCGTGGTGCAAAGAGGGCATTCAAGTTTGGCATGCATGAAGAGGTCGACACCATGTGGGAAGAGGGCACTAGCACTTGAGGTAGGCATTTGAGCTTTGTCTTCTCATTAAATCAATTTCAGTGTCATTGCTTACATCTTAATTAGCATTTGGAATGCTTGATGACCCGCAAGCTTTGAGAACTATTACCTTCAAGGAATTGTGTGAAGTGTTTGATCTCTTTTTATTTTTTTTGGTGTTGATATTAACTATGTGGTACTCCCCGTTTATGATCATTTCATGAGGAAATGTCTTGATGGCTCACGGGCTGCAAGCTAGGGCATCATACATTGTTCATGAGCTCACTATTTAATACTGGCATTGTTTACATCTTTTCATTTGGAATGCTTGATGACCTACGAGCTTTGAGAGCTAGGGCATTGTTTCTATTACCTTCAAGGCATTGTGTGAAGTGTTTGATATCTTTTTATTTATTTTGGTGTTAATATTCACTATGTGGTACTCCCCGTTTATGATCATTTCATGAGGAAATGTCTTGATGGCTCACGGGCTGCAAGCTAGGGCATCATACATTGTTCATGAGCTCACTATTTAATACTGGCATTATTCATGAGCTCATTGTTTAATATCTGGCATCATGAAAACATACATTAATACACTTACTATTTTGAATTTGAGCTTGAGCATCATGTAATGTTATTGCTATCATCCATGCTTACTACTGTTGTGCACCATATATTGTTTTATACATTGTTTATTTCATTAAGACCGTGAGCTTGGCATTTGTAATGTATTTTCTGTTATTAGATCAATGCTACCATGTTGTTGAGTCTTTGTATGGCTTGACTATGCACATGCATAATTGTAGATGAGGATCAGTAATATGTTGCCAACCATTGCTTAGATCCTTTGGATCTAACCCCATCTTTTCCTTCCTTGTAGGTTTTGGATCATACAAGAGCATACTGGATTGAACCCCAGGTCAACACTTCATTACTTCAGGCAATGTCTGGTACCTTCATTATTTATGTTCATCCACTTATGTATGTTTGCATTCATTCATATTCTTTCGAAAGTTGGCTATTAGTGACCCTATAGGACCATTCTTGATGTTTTTGGGTCGTTTGATGAAAAGATGTAACTAGGGACATCAATAATAAAATAGGGATATCTTAATAGGGATATATTAAGATTCGTAAGTAAAAACATTACACAGTGGCATTTAGATTAAGTACAATATGAATTTGCATGCCTTTAATTATGATACACTTTTGAAATTATCACTCATTGGTCATTTGACAATTCAAGATATAAGTATCATAATATAAATTGTTGCAAAAGGAAGAAACACATATGTATCTATCATCATTTAATACAAAATATAAAAATATCCCACAGACACACAATTTCTATTATAACAACCATCCTCTAATCCCATGGTGTACTAGTCTCAATGTAAGAACAATTTACTTAAGCCATCATTTAAGTATCATCCTATTTGAAACTTGTAACACCTAATTCTATCCTAGACTCCAAATTTGGTCCTAAGGCTTATTAGGCCTTTTAGGACTGATTACACATTCACCATTCTTATTGCATGAAATGACCTCATAGGCCATTATAGGTGCCAAAATCCTCCAGTTGATGTCTTTGGATATCTTTATAATCTTTGATGGCTCCAAGTGTGTCTTCATAGGTATTTGGGTTTCTTTGTGTCTTCTCATTAAGTGTTGTCATTAAAATATATCACTCCTCCTGTTATATAATGTATATGCATAGTTGTTTAAAATGCCATACTTTTTGCTCTTAAATATTATTACCATTTCACTCAAATTTACATGACATTAAAGCCAAGCCCAAAATGTATACATACATGTAACTATAGGAGAAGTTGGATTCTACAACTATTGAAAAAAAAAAACTATACCAATAGCAGCTTAAGAGAAACTATACTTGTGCTTACCACACCATACCTCAGCATCATAATGCTTATCATTTTCAAGCTTCAGTGAAGCTTCATACCACACAACGTTTGCAAATTTGTATGCCACACTGATTTATGCTAGAGGTAAACTACATGTGTCATGTAAACAACATGGTTGAACGTAATCTCTTTTGCATGTTTCCAAGAGTTTTCCCACCAATACAAGTGTAAATAACACATTGAACGTAATCTACGAACATTGCATGGTATGAAATTTCACTGAAGCTTGAAATATATCACTCCTCATGTTATTGTCAAAATTAAATTCAAATATTTCTCAAAACATTTATTCTTGTAGACTTAAGATATCCTTATCTCAATAATAAAACAATCTTGCATAATAGATTTTGAATCACATTAACACACACCCATATTGTTCTGTAGCATAGTTCATTTTAGAAGTGTATGGCTTGACTATGCACATGCATAATTATAGATGATGATTAGTAATAGGGTGCCAGACATTGCTAAGATCCTTTGGATCTAACCCCATCTTTTCCTTCCTTGCAGGTTTTGGATCATACAAGAGCATACTAGATTGAAGCCTGGGTCAACACTTCATAACTTCAGGCAATGTTTGGTACCTTCATTATTTATGTTCATCCACTTATGTATGTTTGCATTCATTCATATTCTTCTAAAAGTTAATGTTTATGAGCTCAAATTCAAAATTGTATGTGTGGTATTTTATTATTGATGTCCCTATTTTATTATCGATGTCCCTATTTGATCTAATAGCATCAATATAACAAACAGAGGATCGACCAATCAAATAGGGACATGAGGTGCTCAAACAATGAGCTCATAAAATAATATATTTAGTCTTAATAAAATCTTATAAAACAACATATATTGTGTGAAGTTTTTGATCTCTTTTTATTTGTTTTGGTGTTGATATTCACTATGTGGTACACCCCGTTTATGATCATTTCATGATGAAATATCTTGATGGCTCACGGGTTGCAAGCTAGGGCATCATACATTTTTTCATGAGCTCACTGTTTAATACTGGCGTTGTTTACATCTTTTCATTTGGAATGCTTGATGACCCGCAAGCTTTGAGAGCTAGGGCATCATTTCTATTACCTTCAAGGCATTGTGTGAAGTGTTTGATCTCTCTTTATTTGTTTTGTTGTTGATATCCACTATGTGGTACTCCCTATTTATGATCATTTCATGAGGACATGTCTTGATGGCTTGTGAGCTGCAAGCTAGGGCATCATGCATTGTTTATGAGCTCACTATTTGAGCACCTCATGTCCCTATTTGATTGGCTGGTAATCAAACAGTGAGCTCATAAACAATGCATGATGCTTGAGCTCAAATTCAAAACAATAAGTGTATTATTTTATTAAGACTAAATATATTGTTTTATTAAGATTTTACTAAGACAAAGTATTTTGGGTTAGTTTTATGTTGTTTTATAAGATTTTATTAAGACTAAATATATGATGTAAACTCATAATTATACTTGATATATATATATATACTTCGAAGGAGGAATTATGAAATATAGTTGCAGGTAGTTATCTCTTCTATAATGATGGAGGAGTGAAAGGTAATGATCAATGAGGTTGTTGCTATTAGATCATACATTAACACACTTACTGTTTTGAATTTGAGCTCGAGCATCATGCAATGTTATTGTTGTCATTTCATGCTTGTTGCTGTTGTGCACCATATATTGTTTTATACACTATTTATTTCATTGAGACTGTGAGCTTGGTTTTTCTTTCAGAAGTGTATGGCTTGACTATGCACATGCATAATTGTAGAGGAGGATTAGTAATAGGATGCCATTCATTGCTTAGATATTTTTTTATCCAACCTCCATCTCTCTTTTCTTTGCAGGTTCTAGATCACATAGGGGCACACTAGATTCATACCTGGGTCGAAAATTCATCACTTCAAGCAATGTCTGACACCCTTATTATTTATGTTCATCCTCTTATGTATGCCTGTACTCTTGCATTTTCTTCTAAAAGTTATTTTCCTTGTATAGTATATACAAGTTATTTTTCATATATATACATGTAATCTTTAGATGCAAAAAATTCTTTTCCTTTACATGTATCTTTGCATGAAATGAACACAAATTAAACAAGATCATCTAATAATGCAAACTAGGGTACTATAGTCACTTATCTAGTAATTAGTTCCCCAAACAATTACTAAGGATTGAAAATAAGTCTAAGTCCCCAAATCTATTGTTCTATGTGTATAAAACAATATATGGTGCACAACAGCAGCAAGCATGCAATGACAGCAATAACATTGCATGATGCCCAAGCTGAAATTCAAAACAGTAAGTGTATTAATGTATGATCTAATAGCAACAACCTCATTGATCATTACCTTTCACTCCTCCATCATTATAGGAGATATAACTACCTACAACTAGGGCATCATGCATTGTTTATGAGCTCACTGTTTGAGCACCTCATGTCCCTATTTGATTGGCCAGTTCTCAAACAGTGAGCTCATAAATTGCGACACCCATTTGGTTATAAAAAAAAGAAAAGAAAAAGAAAGTGTCATTTGTAATTTGTGAATTCGAAGAGCTGCCGCAAAGATGACATTGCACTTTTTCTTGGCGCGAAGAGGGCATTCAAGTTTGGCATGCACGAAGAGGCCAACACCGTGTGGGAAGAGGGCACTAGCACTTGAGGTAGGCATTCAAGCTTTGTCTATTTGATCATAAATGGGGAGTACCACATAGTGAATATCAACAACAAAACAAATAAAGAGAGATCAAACACTTCACACAATATATGTTGCTTTATAAGATTTTATTAAGACTAAATATATTATTTTATGAGCTCACTATTTGAGCACCTCATGTCCCTATTTGATTGGTCAGTGCTCTATTTGTTATATTGATGCTATTAGATCAAATAGGGACATGATACATTGTTCATGAGCTCACTATTTAATACAGGCAATGTTTACATCTTTTCATTTGGAATGCTTGATGACCTGCGAGCTTTGAGAGCTAGGGCATCATTTCTATTACCTTCAAGGCATTGTGTGAAGTATTTGATCTCTCTTTATTTTTTTTGGTGTTGATATTCACTATGTGGTACTCCCCATTTATGATCATTTCATGAAGAAATGTCTTGATGGCTCACAGGCTGCAAGCTAGGGCATCATACATTGTTCATGAGCTCACTGTTTAATATCTGGCTAGGTCATGTAAATGGAACTAGGCCAACCCAATTAGCCCAACAAAATGTGTCATTTTTATCTTTGTCAAATACACTCATTCACCATTTTGTTCTTGTTCTTCACACAAATATTGTATCAAAAGTAATTGTAAACAATGATTCAAAGAAAAAAGAGACAACTACAATAGATCAGACCCCAAAGGAATATAGTCAACTACAATAGCTCATAGTCTCAATGAAATAAACAGTATATAAAATAATATATGGTGCACAACAATAACAAGCATGCAATGACAACAATAACATTGCGTGATGCCTGAGCTCAAATTCAAAACAGTAAATGTGTTAATGTATGATCTAATAGAAGCAACCTCATTGATCATTACCTTTCACTCCTCCATCATTATAGAAGAGATAACTACCTACAACTAGGGCATCATGCATTGTTTATGAGCTCACTATTTGAGCACCTCATGTCCTTATTTGATTGGCCAGTGCTCAAATAGTGACTCATAAATAATGCATGATGCCCTAGCTTGCATCCCGCAAGCCATCAAGACATTTCCTCATGAAATGATCATAAATGGGGAGTACCACATAGTGAATATCAACAACAAAACAAATAAAAAGAGATCAAACACTTCACACAATATATGTTGTTTTATAAGATTTTATTAAGACTAAATATATTATTTTATGAGCTCACTGTTTGAGCACCTCATGTCCCTATTTCATTTGGAAGGTAGGCATTCGAGCTTTGTCTTCTCATTAAATCAATTTTAGTGGCATTGTGTACATTTTAGCATTGTTAATATTGGTATTGTTTACATCTTTTCATTTGGAATGCTTGATGACCTATGAGGTTTGAGAGCTAGGGCATCGTTTCTATTACCTTCAAGGCATTGTGTGAAGTGTTTGATCTCTCTTTATTGTTTTGTTGTTAATATTCACTATGTGCATATTCCCCATTTATGATCATTTCATGAGGAAATGTGTTGATGGCTGGCAGGCTGCAAGCTAGGGCATCATACATTATTTATGAGTTCACTATTTAATACTGGCATTGTTTACATCTTTTCATTTGGAATGCTCGATGACCTATGAGCTTTGAGAGCTAGGGCATCATTTCTATTACCTTCAAGACATTGTGTGAAGTGTTTGATCTCTCTTTATTTGTTTTGATGTTGATATTCACTATGTGGTACTCCTTGTTTATGATCATTTCATGAGGAAATGTCTTGATGGCTCGTGGGCTGCAAGCTAGGGCATCATACATTGTTTAATATTGACATTGTTTACATCTTTTCATTTGGAAGGTAGGCATTCGAGCTTTGTCTTCTCATTAAATCAATTTCAATGGCATTGTTTACATCTTAGCATTGTTAATACTGGCATTGTTTACATCTTTTCATTTGGAATGCTTGATGACCTGCGAGCTTTGAGAGCTAGGGCATCATTTCTATTACCTTCAAGGCATTGTGTGAAGTGTTTGATCTCTCTTTATTTGTTTTTTTGTTGATATTCACTATGTGTGTACTCCCCGTTTATGATCATTTCATGAGAAAATGTGTGTATATGTATATACATACATGTGTGTATTTATATATATATATACATGTGTGTATATATACACATGTATGTATATATATATATATGTGTGTGTGTGTGTACACATGTATGTGTGTATATATAAATGCACATGTGTATATGTGTGTATGTGTGTGTATACACACACATGTGTGTATGTGTGTGTATACAAACATATGTACACACATGTTTGTATATGTGTATATATGTGTGCATATACACATGTATACATATATGTATGTGTGTATATATATATACGTATACACATGAATTTAAAGAAATTAAAATAAAGAATTAAAATTCCTTATGCATCTTCTTAGTAATCTTCTAGGTGAACCAAACAGGTCATCCCATATTCCAGAAAATCATTTTCAAAATTTGTATCTTCTAGAATTGTAGCATCTTCTAGAATTGACTATATCTGGCATTTGGTATTCCATGCACCAAACGGGCCCTTACTATTTTGAATTTGAGCTCGGGCATCATGCAATGTTATTGTTGTCATTGCATGCTTGCTACTATTGTGCACCATATATTTTTTTTATACACTATTTATTTCATTGAGACCGTGAGCTTGGCATTTGTAATGTATTTTCTGTTATTGGATCAATGCTACCATGTTGTTGAGTCTATGTATGGCTTGACTATGCACATGCATAATTGTAGATGAGGATCAGTAATATGTTGCCAGGAATTGCTTAGATCCTTTGGATCTAACCCCATCTTTTCCTTCCTTGCAGGTTTTGGATCATACAAGAGCATACTGGATTGAACCCTGGGTCAACACTTCATTACTTCATGCAATGTTTGGTACCTTCATTATTTATGTTCATCCACTTATGTATGTTTGCAATCATTCATATTCTTCTGATAGTTGGCTATTCGTGACCATATAGGACCATTCTTGATGTTTTTGGGTCATTTGATGAAAAGATGTAAATAGGGACATCAGTATGATCTAATAGCAACAACCTCATTAATTACTAAGCCAAAGGGGTTTTCTGATTTGAAAGACTTAGCAGCCTCCAGGGTCATTTTATTTTTTGTTGTGTTAACATGATGTCTGCTAGAAACATTATGACTGTGCATCCTTTTCCTCATCTCTTCAGTTTTTGTTTTCATAGTTTTCACCATCTAACGTTCCTTTTTAGTAAGAGATGGCCGTGAAAAAGATATTTCTATTTTTCATTCTGAGAAGATCCAGAGTGATTTTGAGTCATAGAGGAAATGCCCTAATCCCTATATTGCTCATCCCTCTGCTCATCTCTTCAGTTTTTGTTCAAGGTAACTTTTATTTGACAACAGAGGGATGAGTAGAGGGATCAAGGCATTTCCCCTGTGACTCAAAATCACTCTGGATCTTCTCAGAATGAAAAATAGAAATATCTTTTTCACAGCCATCTCTTACCAAAAAGGAATGTCAGATGGTGAAATCTATGAAAACAAAAACTGAAGAGATGAGTAGAGGGATGGAAATCTATTGTAGTTATTTCTTTTTTCTTTGAATCATTATTTACAATTACTTTTGATAATATCTTTATCTCAATAATTAAATAATCTTACATAATAGCTTTTGAATCACATTAACACACACTCATGTTCTGTAGCATAGTTCATTTTAGAAGTGTATGGCTTGAATATGCACATGCATAATTGTAGATAGGATCAGTAATAGGGTGCCAAACATTGCTTAGACCCTTTGGATCTAACCCCATCTTTTCCTTCCTTGCAGGTTTTGAATCATACAAGAGCATACTGGATTGAAGCCTGGGTCAACACTTCATTACTTCAGGAAATGTTTGGTACCTTCATTATTTATGTTCATCCACTTATGTATGTTTGCATTCATTCATATTCTTCTGAAAGTTAATCTTTATGAGCTCAAATTCAAAATAGTAAGTGTATTATTTTATTACTGATGTCCCTATATATTGTGGGAAGTGTTTGATCTCTCTCAGTAATAGGATTCCATTCATTTCTTAGATATTTTTTATCTAACCCCCATCTCTCTTTTCTTTGTAGGTTCTGGATCACACAGGGGCACACTAGATTCATACCCGGGTGAAAAATTCATCACTTCAGGCAATGTCTGACACCCTTATTATTTATGTTCATCCTCTAATGTATGCCTGTACTCTTGCATTTTCTTCTAAAAGTTTTTTTTTTTTTTTTTACAGTATATACAAGTTATTTTTCATATATATACATGTAATCTTTAGATGCAAAAATTTCTTTTCCTTTACATGTATATTTGCATATCAATGACATGAATGAAATGTACAATTATGCTAGATGTCTGGCATGTTCTAACGATTGTTTTATATGTACTACTCTTATTCACCTTGTTTTATATGTCCTACTTATATATCTTTGATCTTTTGTTAAGAAAAATTTCATTCTAAAAGACTGTATTTAATCTCTATATGCTTAAACAACCTCACTAGTTAAGACTATTCTCATTTGTAGTGGGCATGACAAGAAATGAATCACTTGAAAGACACCAGTATTTAGACATGCACAAATTAGTGACGTGATTAAGAAAATTACCTTTCTTTACAATTGCATGGTTGTCTTTGGTTTGTCATTTTGTTTTGAGTGTCTAGTGATTTAAACCAAAGACTTCAACTTAGCCAAAAAATGTGCAAGTCTACATTAGTATGTTTCTTTTTATTATAATTATAATTAGTATGAATGAACAAAATAATGACAATGCAATATTTGTGATAATGCAATATTTGTCGAAATAGCATCGATGACTTTGGTCAATGTGCCTATGTGTCAATGTGGTGTTGGCCCATGCATGTTGAAGACGTCACGCACAACAATTAATCCTGGGCATCAATTTTGGGTTTGCCCAAATAGGAAATACTGGATGACAATACTTTCGGTGGGTTGATCAAACCACATTTACATCTATATCTGATGTAGGAAATGAGTGCAACTTGTGCAAGGCTCGAGAGGCAGCTAGTTCCGCCAAGATTGATTTAATGGCGAAAGCAGAAATCATATTTTTGTGATGCCTTCTTTGTGTAGTTTGTGCACTACTTTGTTGGGACCATATGCATAAATGTGGTTAACAGAGGGCTACTGTAGATACTGAATTTTTTTTAGAATTTCTAGTAGATACACATAAAGAACATACACATAAACACGATAAATAAGAAACATAAATGTACATATCACAACAGTTGACAAACATAAATGTAGGCATCATAATCACAATTTTTTGGAGACACAACATAATTGAATGGTATACCTAGACGATGGAACTAGAGGAGTAGTTGCATTGCATCATCTAGGTATACCACTCAATTATGTTATGTTTCCAAAAAATTGTGACCATGATGCCTACATTTATGTTTCTCAGTTGTTGTGTCCCAGGACCCCTTCTGACCCTTTACGACCATTTATGATCTCTAAGAATACATCTTAGATATCTTAAAATGTCGTAAAGGGTCATAAGAGGCTCCTAGGAGGGGTTAGATGAGCTTCCACCTTCATGTGGTTGGCCTTGTTAAGTAGAGAATGTTAAACTATTCTCGAAACAAAGAGAATCTCAATAATTTAAGATCTCAATCCACGTACGACAAATATATATCGATCCATCTCAATGGCTACCAAATCAATAGATCTTTGTCAAGAACCCAGTTGCAAAGAAACACCATAGATGGAACCACAAACCCGCACATCAAATTTGAACCAAAGAAGTTAAGAAGTCGCTCAAATCAGATCCAAATGCAATCAGGTCTGCATATATCCCATGAACACATTAGGAAGAATGCATCTCTGATCGCTGCACTAGCTTCTTGTGCTGGAGCAGTCACTGTCACAAGTCTTGATTTGGTAGGATCCATTTTACAAATCCAAGTCTCTAGACTCAACTCAATAATCCACGAGCCGCTACTGAATCTATTACAAAGTTATCTCTGAATTGTGTTGGAGTAGTCACTATCACAAGTCTTGATTCAGTAGGATCCATTCCAAATCCAAGTCTATAGACTCGACTCAATAATCCATGAGTTGCTACCAAATCTACTACAAAGTTATCTTTGAATGATCCATAACCAAATCATGAGCAAGAACCAGATTTGCAAGAACACCATTCTGAATCAATACCAACTCAATCAAAAAATATATATATATATTTTTAAAAATTGATTATCGCCGTAACTATGATGACTTCAAAAAAGAAGACGGTGGTCTGTTGCAAACATCTGACATCCATCCATCGCAATAATAGCATTGCTATCAGAAAACAACCATAAATGATGGATATCCATTGTAAATGTCCAACACATGTCCGTCGCATGTACAACATAGTCATCGTTACAAACCACAAATGATAGATATGCATCATAAACTTCTAATGGATATTCGTTGCATTAAAAGAATTTTCATCGGTGAACATGTTACAAACAATGGCTACCCATCGCACTTATCTGACGGGTCACCATCATTTGTAATTTTTTGTGACGTATAGGTGTCACAATTGTGACGACCACAAATAGGTCTGACGACAGGTTCACTATGTTGGCACCCTCTTTTTGCGATGGCCATGGTTGTTGTAATTACAACACCTAACAAAATTGTTGATCTTTCTGACTAAAAAACTACAATGCTAGGTTGTGTCAGTTAATCAATAGTTTACTATCTAAATTCGGATGTTCAGCCATCAGAAAAAGGTCTCAAATGTACTAGTGGTAAAATGGATTCAAGTATTTGGGCATTGAATTGGTCTTATTAAGTTGTAAATGATTTATTTTTCCTTAAGAGACATTAGAAGTCTTCATACTTGTAGGTATGCACAAGGAAAGGAGTGTTTGAACCCTTCTTGTTACCCATTTTATCATGAATTATTGGCAAGTGGTCACCACATGCACACATATGCACATGTATGCACATATATGGAATATTTTCATTTATGGAAACACTTATTAGTTTTATGGTTACACATATTGGATATGATGAATATGTTTTAATGCAATTATTGAATGGAAAAATGCGTAAGTCCATAGACTGTTCCAGTAACCCAATCTGATAGAAAAGATTAGCGAGCTTCATAGAAGTTGTATTAAGGGTTGTGATCTTAGTGACATACTAAAAGACACCAATAAGCACATGTGTGAGGTCACACATGTTAGATTTGATAGAGCATAGAGATATGGTCAGTTGATTGGAAGTGAAGATAGTAAAAAGAGCATAATAGATTAGCAATCATTGAGGCCGACCTTGTGAGCATTTGGAAAGTTGTTTTTGGATGCTATCTTAGATTTGAGGTTGTCTAAGGATGATAATGAAGTGTACAATTGCATTTGAATTAATATGATGTTTAGCTAGAGTAATGTTGACTAGCTTTTGTAATTATACTTTTAATAGGGTATAAGTATACAACACTTTTGTAAAAGTGTGTGATAGTGTGAAGACAATAATAATGGATGTTAGATGAGAATTATGAAGACATAAAAAAGGCAAAGCAGAGATCAAGATGATGGAGAACGAGAGGAGTTCCTCTAGGAATACTTTGTTAATTCCTTGTATTCAGGACAATAGATTTTTTGTAAGTGTTGTTGTACCTATTGTATACCCCTAATAAGGTTTGTTTTCCTTTAACAGGGTGAGAACCTTTAACAAGGTCGATTCCTAGTTAACAAGGATCTCATTGTATACATCCCCTAACATGGATTTTCCTATTTTGTATTAATCAGCTTCTAAGAGGGCTAGAAATCCTAACAAGGTTTCAAGATTCATAGTGCAAAATTTTGTGGGTGCCATCCCCAGAGGGGTTTTTCCCTTGGCCAAGGTTTCCTCAAAAACAAATATTGTGTTATGAGTTCTTCTATGTTTATCTTTTTTGCATGTTTGTTCATTTTCTATTATATCTTTATCTGTTGCTTAAAGAAGACAAAGAAGTTTAAGAATTCAATAAAGTACTATAACATTGGTTCACCCCCATCTCAGTGTTACCAAATCTAAACAATTGGTATCAGATCATTAGTACCTTGAAGGAAAATCTTAACAACTTTGGGGAGATCAAGATGGATTTGGAAAACTTGAAGAAGAATTATGAGATGGCTTTGGAAGATGTGGACATTGCTAATGCAGATAAAGTAGATCTAAAGTACAAGCTAAGGAAGGCATATGAATTTATCAAGATGTTGAAGAAGAAACTTGAACATGAGAGAAAATTGAGAGATGATCTTATGGAAGCACAAACTAAAGAATTATCAGATCAAGATAAGATTGAGCAGCTCAAGCATGAAAAGGATTCCTTGAAGGATGGACTGAAGATTACAAAATTGAACCTGTTGAAAGAACTTAATACTGAAAAAGAGGTAAATGAAAAATTACAAAATGAACTATCAAGTACAAAGGATAGGATACAAACTTTGGAAAGAGAACTTGATCAAACTAAAGGTCGCATAGAGAAACTTCATGAGAGCATAAAGAAATTGGATGAGCAAATTGACATGCAGAAGGCTGTTGGAGATAAGACAGGAGTAGGATTTAATGACAATCCAGATCAGAGGAAAGATAGAGATGTGGTGAATATTAACTCACCTAAGAAGTTAGAATTTGAGCCTGAGATACATCCTTGTAAGGACAATGACAAGGATTGCAGCCTTTAAGATCATTCAAAGTAGCAAATTGAAAAAGGTATTCCTAAGCCCAAGTTTACTAGTTTTTGTTTCAATTGCTACTTGTATGGACACAAGATAAGAGAATGTAGGAAACAAGACATGAGATCTAGCATACCTACATATGATCACTTGGATGATTTCCTTAAGAAGAAAAAAGAGAAAATCCTGAATGAGGCAAAGATGGAAAAAGGTGAATGTAGTAAAAATGTTGAACTTAGACAACCTGAGGATAAGGAAACAAGTAAAGAAAATGATATTGTGCAAGATAGTGTTTCTAATGCTAGTAAGGATGATGCTAACAAGATAGTATATGTAATGCTAACTGACCATGACACAAAATGGGCATGACACCTTGCCCCACTAGTGTTGTAACCACCTATTATTGTGTTGTATCCCTTGCGATCACCTATGTGCCTAAGATGGGCAATCAAAAGATCCTATACACATCCTCCAAAGTGATTATCATCTCCCTTATTGGAAGATGAAAGATAGAGATCTCTGAGTGCCACCACTCACATAGTGTTGTAACCATCTCCATGTATTCCCTCCTATGGGGCATTCACGCCAGATACCCTATTCAAATGACATCCACTCGTGCCTAGTCAGTAGGTGTGAACTGATCTATCACACGTAGCACCATGACATGTCTCTCCTGTGATATCAATTGATCCATGGATTATTGCAACCAACCAAAATAAGTTGTATCAGCTTTTTTTACTGCATAAACCTAGTCTAGAACCACCCAAGTTCATCCCCTTGACCCTATCCCATATTGAAACCCCTTTTCTAACCTAAATTCTATGTTCCCGCAACCAAGTTCCCTCATTCCTACACACATGGGATCAATTAACCTAACTCTACCCCACCTGCCATAGGAATGCAATTCTATGGAAAATTCTATGTACCCCCTTGATTCCTCGTAGGATCACATAATTTTCCCCCACCTAGCTTTTTTCTCTAGGAACGCGATCATGCTAGAAATTAATTACAGGATTGTAGTCCTATGACAAATCCCTTACCCCCACCCATTTTGGAACTCCCACCAAAAATCCCTGCTTCCTATCCTACCCTGCCCAACACCTAGCATTTTTTGTGGGATCACAATCCCGCTAGACCTGAGGATGATCCCGCCGAACTTGAGCCTACGGGATAGAAAATTTACAACATATAATCTAACATAAATGCAAATACATAAAGTATAGAGCCAATTTTGGGGTCCTACCTATCATTTTGTTTCTTAATTTCATTGTACACTCCTCACAATCTTTACCTGATGCTTCGGTCATCCTCCTCTCGCCATCGTCACATGCTATATCAGAGCTTACAACAAAAAACATTTCCTAAGCTCAAATATGTGCAAAATAACCCATTTCTATCCTTCATGGCCCTTATGTAGGCCACCCCCTTCACTCTATTTACCTCTTAAAGACCCCCCACTCCCATTTTTTCTCCTTTTCCTTCCCATGGCTTTTATTTTTTACCCGTATCGTATTCCATTCACCTGTCTCTCCTCCTTTCCCTTCTTTCTCACTGCCCCTTTTTCATTTCAAGACACCATCTGGGCCCATTTTTATTTCCCTACCACTCTCTTGAGCGGGCATCACCCAGCCTAACTCTCTTCTCCATATTCTAGAGCAACTTCATTACCTGTTAATTCTTCACGTCATCTATCATTTCAAACATGTCTTTGAAATAGTGTCATTTTAACACTACATCGAAGAGGGGCATTTGATATTTATTTAATTTATGTTATATCCTTATTTAATTAATTTAATTAATTAGCTTTAGTCCAATTAATTATCTAAATACAACCCATAGCCTGATAATTAATTAAACCCCTATTCCTCTATTAATTTGAATAAATACGTAACCTTAGTTAAATTAATTTCTCAAATAAACCTTTTGATTAAATAACCCTCATTTAATCAATTAGAGCACATGGTTCCTAACTTTAATGGGCTAACCTAACCTATCTCAACTGCCTAACTCCTAGTTCCAACCCAAACCAACCCATTCACATATACTAATCCTTCTTAATTAGCTGATGACCTATGATTAGCTAATCTAACCCTCCACTCATTCTCTCTCCTCCCATCACATCCCTTAATTCTTCTACTTGCCCTCTAATCTAAACCTAATTACCCACAAAACATTTTCACAATCATAATCCATGGATTAAGAAATCTTAAACCAACCCAAGTCAACCCCTATGTCACATCCTCACATCTCCCAACCCCAAAACCTCATGTCAACCTTAAATTCTCTTACAATCCTCTTACACACTATATCCATCTCTTACATTCTTGTCCCCTCTCACATCTCCCAAAATGGTCACATTCCCCAATTCTTCCAAACCTCTCTCCTTGTGACACTTGTCACAATGAGAGGCATTTGAGAAGGTACAATCCATGTGCCATCTCTCAAATGCATCTCCACCCTTCCTTAGGTTTGCATCTTGACTGTCCATTGCATCTTCCATTTGCCTATAAATTGAACCCTCTTCTCCTCACAAATCATCCACCATCAATACATTGTTATAATGTCATTTTGTCTCCAAATCCATAAGCTAAATAACCTCATAATGCCAAAATTCTCCCAAACCATTGAATCTTTAGTAATTTTATTGAGCACACATTCTTCTACTTGGACTATAAATCTATACTACATTGGAGCTACTTAGAGTTCAAGGTTTGCATTCTCTTGTGGGTTTTTGGTTTTATTTTGTAGGTATTATCATATATGGTGTGTTGATTAGTGTAGTGAATGCTTTATATCCTTTATTGTATGCCTTTACTCTTACTATTTAATTGCATATAAGAACCATACCATAAAACATTAGAGCTGAGTTGAGAATTCACACGATTTGACATTTTAACAAAATGATAAGGACAAAAGGCTATATGTATAGAATGGCCAAATGTGGACAATCTAAGATCTAATAAACTATGCTTTTGCCTCACCTTAGCCTGAATCAAAATTTAAAATCTATATCTAATTCATTACCAACATCAGAGCCTACCTCATCTAATAAAATGTCTGCCAATTCATCTTTTTCCTTGTCATCAATTTGTGTGGCATCTTTAGGACCATAAAGTTGGAGTTTATCAATATCTAGGAGTTTATCAATCTTGAAGTCACAAGGCACTATGGTCGACCACCAATGTTTTTTGTTTATTTTGAGGTAAGCCTATTCCTCTTGATAGTGCATAAAGTTGTATGTGAACCAATTTCTCTCTATAGAAAAGGAACTGACAACTTATGAAAGGAGATAAATTTTGGGAACACAATGGAGGTGTTATAAGTCATAATAGATATGATTTTGTTTTGGAATAAATGTTATTATAATGGAAATAGCCATAATGTCTTGATTTCACTAGCCAAATAAGATAGGCTTTATCAATAAATTTCAAAATATGTAGTCAAGACATATATACAATCATCTATTTCTTTTAGATTAAGATTTTTTTATTATAACTTTGAGTTAAAATTTAGCAATAATAATTTTAATATAGTTTAATTTTATTTTTAGTATTTTATTTCAAGTAGGTTCAAATTATCATTAATATTAGATCCTCAAGATTTTATACAAATTTTCACTAAGGGCGCAATTCTATGAGGGGGACCTATAGGAACTATTTTTATGGAGCATGAGGTCCTATGAAGTAAAAAAAAAACTATTTTTATGGAGCGAGAGGTCCTATGAAGTTGAAAAAAGACTAATTGGAAATTAATTGAAATATTTTCCTCAAAAGTAACAAATGAATAGGTTTGAACTTGGCCTCTCTTCTAAAAATTGCTAAAAGACTATTTTTTCTAGAAATTTTGGTTTTTTCTCTCCTACGTGGGACAAACATTGTTGGATGATTTTATCAACTTTAATTTGGTATGGCTCTATGAAGATAATCTTCCTAGGATAATACTAATTTTTATTATATGTTTTCATACATGATTATTAATATATTTCAGCCTTGACCCTTTATTGAATAATCTTGTGAAACTTATAAAGTATTGTGCCATATAAATTTTAGGGTTTCAAGATTTAATAAAGTCATGTTTGGAAGGAAAGTCTAAATGCCATGATAGAAGAATGACAAAAATAAAGTTATACATTATGGGACGACTTTATGGTGTGGGATTGAAACCTTCTTCATGCAATTAGAAGTTTTGGTGGGCACTGAGATTTTTGTGTCAGATGTAGGGTAGACACTGTGAAAGAATGAAGGATATTTTCAGGTATGGGAAAATTTTATTTATGGGAATTGCTGGGAGAATATATTTGAATCTTCGGTTAGTTTATTTGTCAGATAAAGGTTAAAGGAGAGATTGACTTTGGCTGGAGTTTTTGGTTGCATCTAAGTATATCCTAGTTGTCTAAGGAGAATAATCCCATGAGTTGAAGCATGGGAGTCATAGGCTACAATCTTTGCACATGAAATTCATGATTATAATATGCTTATGAAAATCAGCAAATGCCATTTTGTAACATGCCATTTATTTAATAACAAATTTGTTTTTGCCTGCAATATATTTTTTTATACACATACTCAGTTCCAAGTATTCCAAAATAATACTTGATATGTTATATTTGTATTTCTTGATAAATATTTGAGAATTCTCATTGTTAAATTATTAATCCTATAATTTGAAGATATATATACAAATAGTGAGCTATTAGAAATAAAGTTTGTTCACTGAGAGATAAGGGGAAAGAATCAGATTTTACAAATGCCATGTCCATCATCCATATGGTTGGTCTGAGCTATAATGTAGCTCTATGTACCTTTTCCTCTAGTTTGAATTTTAGATGGTTAAGTTTAGCATAGGCAAACTATAGTGTTTAAAGTAAAATTGACTTGTTAGTTAAATATATATTTTGAAGGGCCTTTATTAACCTTTCTTTTACCTTTTCATCATGAGGAGGCATTATCCTAGCCCTTAGTTTGAGATTTATAGAAAATACTGTCATATGGAGTAGGGTGATCATTATGTTTCATTGCCATTTTATAGTTGTCTTGATATGTTGCTCATATAATACCAAATTGTGATCTCTATTATAAATTTTTTACTTCATTTGCCTAATATTCACAATAGAATGGAAATAATCTAATGTACACTTCTGATAACATGAAAAAGTGTCAAATGTATAAGATTTTCTCCATAAAATGACCTCCTAGAAGTCTATATTGACACATTAAGGCTAAGGCAGATAATTCATGTACATGATAATATCATAAACACAAAAAAGAAAAGGTGGTCATAAGGAGACAATAAAAAAATTGGTCTCTACAATCTTGTATGTTCCATAGAAACATCTAAAATTTAGGCATGTAGAAAGCTAACTTATGTCCTAAGGTTTAAGGAATCCTATATTGTCTGAACATTTTAAAACCAAGCTATATCATTAACATTCAAAATAGAAAAATTCTAAACCAAATATAAAATACAAATGGACAACCAACATGACAATGATAAACCTTTTTATGTAAACACTTCTACAAGGGAAACAATAATGCTACCAACAACCCAGGAAAAAATGTCTTACGTATGCATGATTCTACTTAGGAGGTCAATGTAAGAAATAAACCAAAGTGAACCTATCAACAAGGGACAAAAAGCCCAAGGGAATCAAAACATCAAATTTATAGTAAGAGAATCTTTTGAGAAGTTCAAAGAAATTGAACTTTGAATCACTTGAGCACAAGTTAATGATATAGAATCCCCAAATCTAGTAGATTGAGATTGTGAACCTATCAACAAAGGACAAGAAATTCTAGGGAATCAAGACATCAAAATTATAGTAATAAACTCTTTTGATAAGTTCAAAACAATTGAACTCTAAATCACTTGAGCACAAGTCAATGATATAGAATCCCAAATTCTAGAAGACTAAGGTTGCGAACCTATTAGAAAAGGACAAGAAAGCCTAAGGAATCAAGACATCAAAATTATAGTAATAAACACTTTTGAGAATTTCAAAGCAGCTAAACTTTGAATAATTAGAGCACAAGTCAATAATATGAATGCCAAATTCTAGTAGACTCAGATTGCACCCAGAGTTTCATATTAGGAGGTTTTACACTTAAACTAAATTTCTAGTAACAATAAATTATGATATCACAACAATGTGCATTCTTTGACTATTAGATGCCTATGCATCAAATGTAAAAATATAAATCCTAGAATATATTAATCATCTAGGTTAGTTTAGTGAATCCTTGGTTGCATATGTATTTCTAGGAGTGACATTTTAATGCATCTTGGGGAAAATGTTTGACTCAAAAAAGGGAAAAAAGTTTAAACTTTATGGTGACAAGAATTTCTTCCAATTAGTGGTGGTTTTCTCACATCTAAGTCAAAAATGCTAGTTAGGAAAAACAAATGCTTCTATTTTGAACCTAGTGGGAAAACTAAAACTAGACAAATACAAGAAAAAATCAAACTCTAATTACTTGCTATATTTTATAGAAGTTACAAATGTGTTGCTCGCATCCAAATTTCTAGTAACTTAAATCTAATTTCTAATAACTAAAACTTATGAAGTCAAAATGATATCTAGAATCTTAATGTTCAGACACTTATGCATCAAATGTGAAATGTAATTCCAAGAATATATTAATCATCTAGAGCTTGCTCTAATGAAGTAAGGTTTGTTTGGTATGATCCTTGATTGTATATAGATTTGTGAGAATGATATTTCAATGCATTCTAGAGAACACATTCATCAAGTCAAAAGAGGAAAGGAGATCAATATTTACAGTGATAGGAACCACCTCCATTTAATGGTAATTTTCTAAATCAATATTCAAAGATTAGTTAGGAAAAACAAATACTGCTATTTTGAATTCATTAAGCCTAGAAGCTGCAAAACCAAAACTTGCTAATAGAAGAAAAATTCAAACTTGTATCTTTCAATACGACATTTGTCTGATGAATTTTCACTTGTTAGATTTAATAGAAGTGTCAATTTCTTAAACTACTGTTTGTTTTCTTTTGTCATATAGAGACAATACAAATGTCTTGCTCAACATAAAACATACATGCAACTCAATATAAAGAAAAACCTTCTTGTGATAAATCATAAATGTTCAATAAAAAGATGTTTTATATGGTACTTGTCTCTTATCAATTTCAAAAGATGATAAAAGAAATAGTAATAAATGCTCCAAATTATTAATACATGTTGGTTGTCATTTTGTTGTCAAGCAGATTAGGACAAGTTGGCCTGCTAATAGTATCTTAGGGCACTTATTGTAGTTAGTAGTGCTTTAACCTTGTTTAATCAAATATAGGCATTTATATATTGATAGGAAGTTCTTAAGATGTATTAACTTATGGTAATATATCAAGGTTTTCAAAAGATCCTTAAAGTCTATTTTACAAGATATTTTATTATATCTTATGTTGTCTTAAATTTTATGTTTATTAGTCTTATGCCAAACATTATACTTTTTTTTTTTGCTAAATAAGGTGCCAAAGCTGAAAGTTTTACATTAAAATTAAGTTAAAAGCTACAAAATAGTTATGATAATCAAACTATAAAGAGTAAACTAAAACTTGGAAACCAAACAAAAGAAACTAAAACTTGATTTGCAAATTAGACATTGCTAAAAAATCAAGTTTGCAAAAAACACTAAGTGTGGAAACTTTATATATTGAGCCTTAGTCTGATGAAGACAAAGAGTCTACTTCATCATCCACTTGCTTTGTTGTTGTCCCTTAATCCTCTTCTTGTTCCTCCTTTGCCTCTTCATCCTCATCCTCATATACTTAATTTTCAGATAAACTTGTCATTTTCTTGAGTGGATGACATATTATTTCTCTACATGTTAACTCTCTAAGTAGAGGTCTCTTGTTTTTGCATATATAGAGAGGTACCATGACTCTTCATAACTAATAAGATGCCATCAAATGTACGTAGTAGTGTACAAAAATAATTTAGATACACATCTCTTTTGAATTTCTTTGTAAATTTATTTATTTCGAATCTCTATTTTTATTCTCTTCTAGCATATACTCTTAGATGTTTGCATTTTATAGTAATATATCTGAAAGTAGTGGTTAAATAGTTTGCCCAATTTTTTCTCTTATGCATGAGCAAAGTCTTGTCCAATTATTTTTGTCAAAAAGAGAGGAGATGCAAAGTCTATGTTAGGTCCGACCCACCAAAGTGAAACAATGTGGACAGTAGTATTGGACATGCCTAAGGTTCTGAGTTGTCAGAAAGGACTGGCACTGGCCTGGTGCAAATAATTGGCCATTTAGCCAGTGCCTAGGATAAATACTACTACTTCTTGTCAAAACTAAAGCAGAGGTGCATACTTGACAATCGGTTTGGACAGTTGGGAAAGTCCCTCCTGTGTGTGTGAATTTTGTACCTAGCTATAGACACAACACTTCAGTAAAACATTAAAGGTTAGCGAAAACCAAAATTTGCAATGGAATGGAAACTATGCTAACCAGATGATTTACTGCCTTCTAGTAGATGTGAGTATGATACTCTCATATCAGACCAAGATCAGTGACAATGCAACACCTAAATGAAGGATTTGAATGCAAAATATGAAAGACTATGAATGCAGATTAAGCTATATTTTTGTATTTTCTGTGCAATAATATGAAATCCATATGAATCTAAGCTATATGAATGAAATGGAATGCATATTTAATCTAAGAATGCTATGAATGATATGAAATCTATGATATGAAACTATGCAAAAACTATGAAAGATTATGATCAACTATGAAAGATCTCACAAATCGCCTGTCGCATGTGCTCAATCCTTCAATCGCCAATTCACTAGAGTAATTATGCAAATTAGAGTGTTGATGAAAATGAAGAGCTGAGCCTTGATTTTATAGAAATTCAGGGCTTTGAGGATGCAAGAGAAAAGCCATAAATCACTCTTGATAAACTCAGGTTGATTTTTGAGTTATCAGGAAATTAGAGATAATTAACTCACAAAAATCATGCAAAAGTAGAGTTTTACTTAAAATAGAGTTTAGATCAAATTTCAACTCATCATCAGATGTTGAGTTTCAATTTTAAAATTCCCTGTTAATTTCTAGTTGTCTTCTTTTCTGATTGTGCATGATTTAATTATAAATTAATTTAATAAATAAAGTGATTTATTCTCAACTTAACTGATTTTTGAAATAAAACAATTGATTTATGAGTTAATCAATTATTAAATCAAACTTTATTCAAAAACTATATTATTAAATATTGACAACTGACTTGAATTAATTAAATAAGAATTTAATCAATTAGTCATAAGATTTTTTTGATTTATTGTCAAAATTAAATAATACAATTTAGGAATAATTTAATTAAATGTAATTAAATAATTAAGTGGCAGTATTAAATCTAATTAATTAAATATTCAGAATATTCAATTAATCAAACTTTAGGATAAATAAGATTTATCACCAAATAATTATTAAATTAAAGATAATTAGGATAAATAAGAATATTGCTAGGAATATTCTTCGATGTAGAATTTAAGATAAAATTAATTAAATTCGATAATGTGCATATATGCCTTAGGTTAGGACTTTGATGTCGATTTCATTCGAATTGAAGATGTAGGAGGTTAATGAACCTATAGCCCATTTTTGGGGTATTACATTTTGCCCCTCTTTGAATCATTGTGCAAAGCGTAGTGGTTCAAAGAATAGTCTGTGTATGATAAAGATGTATGAAACTGATTTGAAATATTTGAAAGATTAACCGATTCCGAGACAGAAATTGATTGAAAGATTTAAAGATTCAAGATTTAAGATTTAGGTCTTGAATGACCAGAGATAATGTTAACTACAACAACAATGAACCAATGATCATGAAAAAGTGCCAAAATGCCTGATTCTGAACCTTATGATTGCGAAGAAGTGAGTGATTGATTCCAGACCTCAATGTCCTTGTATGAATCATATTGGTATCACATCCTGAACCCATCAGTTATGAAGAAACAAGGAAATGACACTAATGAACTAATAGTTACAAAAAGCTGATATAGTTTACAAGATAGATTAGGATACCATATTGATATGGATCTCGATGAATCTGATATGCCCCAAGAATCACTAGATTTTCCCCAAGTGATGAGGACTTTAGATGAATCAACAACTAGATGTGGTTGTTGTCTTAATTACTAAGGAAAGATTTGATTACAGATTTGAGTTTACAGACTTTGAATGATGTGTAATATCATGTCCCCTTCGGGATAAAAATTGAAATCTGACAAGAAGAGTTAGTGTTAAATGATTTAGAAGCATGTTTATTGATTTGAGAATTGGTTATACATGTCTGGGAACACATTCTGCATCATTTAGAGGTCTTGGAGACCAAGTTTGACTAGGTTAAACCATGAGTTGACCATAGTTGACCAAGTTGAAATTTTGACAAGTTTAATATAAGATAATCAGTTAAGTTAAAATATGGATTTCTGTGAAGATTGAAGGTCAATTATGCAAGTAGTCAGACATCTTGGGTCTAAAAATTTTAAATCATGATTTTGACATAGTAAATGATCTCAGATTTCATTTTTGATCCTGAGAATGGGTTCAGAATGTCGAAATTAGCCAAGGGTGCAATATTTGTGAGAAACGGAGCACTTTTGAAAATTAGGTCAAAAGCTATATAAAGGCCGGAAGGGTTATTTTCAATTCATTTTCACCATTGACTTTTGAAACCTTGTGGAGCCCTCTGAGCAAGAAAATGGTAGAAATGAAGGTACCTATTAGTTCCCATCGATTTGAGTGCATCCGCAGACATCAGAGACCTTGACAGTATGGACATCTGTTAGGTGGACCTCTGTGCCTCTTTGAAAATTCAATTTTTGCATGTTTGTAGTATGTTTAGGTCATTTTTTGTACATTTTTAATTTTGAATTCTTGCATGCATGAAAGCTTGTACGACTATCCTCCGTGACCCGTACAACTTTTCAATTTAATTTCCTTTATCATATGAGAACCCCCCAAGACTCCTATGAGAGGGACCCAAGAGTTGTACGACATTTCATCGAGTCCCTCCCTTGTCGTACCTAAAGCCTTAGAAAGTCGTATCACTATGCTTTGTCATATGATACCTTGCAAAAATTTGTACAAGTTTCAGGGCCAGTCTGAATTGTCGTATGGGAAATAGTGAGCTTAAAACTCCATCTTAGGTCAAAATTTTTTATTTTCTAATTTCTTAGGCCAATTACTGAGCTTTGAATGTACCTTTTGAGATAGTGAACTGTTCAATTTCTATACTATTAGCCTATTTTTCAACCAAATTACTGATAGGATTCCCTTTTTCTATATTGTGTAGGTTACATATCCTAATGTTCATGTGCGCATTTCTCATCCTACTACTCAGAGACTTTGTGTATCATTGCTTGACCCTATGAGGGTACATCTTGCTGCTTGCGGGTTTGAGTATCTAAACCGATTACCTGAGATTAGGGTAAACCATGGACTATTGACTGCCCTGATAGAGAGGTTTCATTCTGAGACCTAGACTTTCCACTTGCCGATTGGAGAGATCATTGTCACACCCAAGGATGTGTACATGATTCTATGTATACCATTCCATGGGCAGGGTCCTGATTACATGAGTTTGAGTAACTCAGCTCTACTAGCATTCAAATGTCTTTTCAGAGATGATACACAGCTGACTGCTTCTATTTCTTGGGAGACCTTGGTACAACACTATGGGCAGACCCATAGATTAGAGTGTATTATTGCTAAGATGATAGGAGACATCATTATGTTCGACCATCAGCAAAATGGTCTATTGATGGGCTGGGCCCCGATGGTGGCACGATTGATGGCTACTCCTTCTGAGTTAGCTTGGGGTCAGTGTATGTTAGCACATATGTTCTCTGAGATGCATGAGATAGTGTATCAGGAGGGCAAGTCTTTTGCCTCTGGTGCTTTATTTCTTCAGATATGGGCCTGGGAGCACATCCCAATTTGTGGACTAGTGTGTCAGTCACAGTGCCAGCCATAGAAGCTGATGATTTATATGTATTTAGGTTATGTTACATAGGTCTGCATGGGCCACATAGAGTACTTCAGATGGTGCCTTGATGATATGACTTTTGTAGTATGGAGACCATATTTGCTTATAGAGGCCTAGCCTACTACCAAAGAGCAGTTCAATTATTTTTGTCAAAGCCATGTATTGATTGGATGATCCACATCTGTCATAGAGCACTTTCTTATTACCAGGGTATGGAGGTAGTATGGCATCATCCAGGATGCACCACAGGAGCATGCTACCTATGCACAGATTTTGAGAGACCTTAGATTAGGATGGGGCCCTTGGCTGTCATATGCTTTATGCACATAGGAGTATAGCAGTATAGTTGACAAAGACTAGGATTATAGAGCAGGTGTTCCAGATGCTGGTGTGGATGGGTTTATTGCATGGCTTGCAAAGAACCTGATATATAGGTTCTCAAATTTGACAGAGTTGATTCCTTCCATGGAGGAGACCATGGATGTTACAGGTGCCCCAACATGTCGGGGATAGAGGCGTGCATAGGCATAGATACCCTAGCCTACACCTCCTAGGCTGAGAGTAGTTTTGACACCACAGAGACCAGCTGGACATGCTAGACCACCTCCTCATCCTACTAGTTCTTCAGTAGGTAGACCTGTAGGTACTTCAAGGAGACATACTAGAGGAGAGAGTGGCATTTTGGGTAATGTGGGCATAGTGGATGATGTACTTGCAGCTGAGCAGGTTGTAGGTGGTGATGGTCCTGATCCATTATGGGAGGATACTAGTTTTGATTTAGGTGCTGAGGTGAGACACCGTAAGGTGCAGAGAGTAGAGACCACAGAGAAACCAGCTACTGATACTAAGATGCCAACAGCTGATACTGATCCTAGTGTACCACTTACTCCATAGGAGGTCATGAGGAGACTCAGATTACAGGTCAGTGACCTAAATGTACACAATGCTCGTTGGGAGGAGAGGTTTCTTGAGGCAGATAGACAACATTTTGAGCTTCGTGGTGAGGTTCAGAGATTACAGGTAGAGGTTATTCATCAGACCTCTTATGCCACATATTATGTGTCTACATACTATACTATTATCCTAGTTTCTCAGAGAGTTCCTTCGTATTCACAGTATATGTTAGCATCAGAGGGAGCTAGGGCACCTAGAGCCGATGCAGTGCTAGATGCACCACCACCACCTCCATTAGATGTAGAGGATCATGCAGACAACTGATCTATTATGATATATTCTCATATTTTTTCTATTTTGATTTTGATACTATTTTGACTTCTGATAGCTCACATGAGCTCATTCTTTTGTACACCGTGCCATTAGTGCACCCCTGACTAGTTCAAGTTTTATGATATGAGATCGAGATTTTGGTTATGACTCCATTTATACTTGTCATGTTTTGATTTATGATGATATCATGTGATGCTTATGCTATGAGTAATGTAGAATGTATGTATGGATTTATGTAATGCAATGGTTTCTTTCAAATGTATGAATATTATGCAAATGTGATTGATTATGGAAAGTGTATGTATGGAAATGTATGTAATGCAATAGATGGAATGAATGATTATGAATATGTAATGTAAATGTAATGATACACATGAAATGTTTTGTAGGTATTGATGAAGACAAGTATTCAGTCTTATGTCCAAAAAGGATGTTTAAACCTAGGATTGTGACTTCTTGTGGTTCTGTGAGGAAACCTTCATGTGAGATTCAACTCTTCATTTTCAGTTTAAGTATAGTTTGTAGAAGAATTGTTGAAGATTTTCAAGCAATTTTGTGAGATCATGCAATCATGCAAAGTGTAAAATGACATGAAAAATGAAATGCAACCTAAGACCTAGGACCTAGTCATTGATCATGTGTCAGTCATTTGTCATCATTGAATTTTTAGGTAACTAGATAAATAAATACAATGCCCACTAGTTATGAAACCATAGACATATGAATATCGATTTGTATACACAAGAATAAATACAACACCCACTGGTTAGGCAACCATGGACATATGAATATTGATTTTATTTTTAGAATGTCAGAGTAGATATAAGCACCAAGGCACAAATGCTAGGATGACCTGAATATCATGTCCATTTTGATATAGCAATTTGTATAAGCATCATAACATCAACATTGTGATGACTAGAATACACCTTGCATTCAAACACATCAAACAGTTAAGAGATTATTCTAAATCCAATGTGAATTACCCATAGTGACTCTTTATCATTCACATCCTTAGGCAAGATCATGTTTCATAGTAGGAGAAAGAACTCACTCAAAAAGATAATAGTTAGATCAAACTTCTTTGAATTTTCTAGGTATCAATGGTTGAGGTATGCATGGCCATCCAATTTGAGATAGAGGCTCTTACAGATGGACACCATTTCAATCTAGAATTTCCAAAGTTGTTAGATTTTCACATACAAGCAGAAGACAAAGAAAAGATTATGTCCCCAGTCATCACTCTCTAAATCTTGTAAAGGACATCATTGAAGAGCTCGAAAGGACACAATATGCAAAATCTCAATGTGAATCAGTAAGCATACAAGGAGATCAAAGCTTGAAAAAGTATAGATTATTTTTAGTTTGTGTTGATGTTTGATTGTGGTCTTGTAGATGCAAAATCCTTTTTGGAGAGGAGACAGACCAATTGACTTGGATAAAGCTTCAAAGGACTTTGACTGGATATGACTTGTCTAAGATGTACTGGAGGCCATAGGATATGGCATTGATTGCCCCCAAGTGTTAAGCATTGATAGGATATAGACACTTGAGTTGATTGATGTATAGACTGACTTTATTGAAAATAGGAATGTGGAAACAAACCAAGAGATATGTACAAACTAAAGTAAGACTAAAAGATGGGAAAGGCCAAGATTGCACTGATAGATGGAGCATTTTTTGAACAAGTGGTACCCATTTGCTAGGTTTTCACCATCTTGGCAGAGATTCTATTTTTGCTACCAAGGTGCATGTTTCCAGGTTTTCACCAAGGCACTTTTTCTTTTTCTCATTTTTTTTGTATTTTTCATTTTTCCAAATTTTTGATATTTTTGGTATTTTTTGATTTTTTTGTGAATCATCAAGGTGCCTATTGCTAGGTTTTCACCAAGATGTTCATTTTTCCAGAACATTTTCATATTTTAAAGATTTTTTCAGGATTACCATACACTGAATGCCTTAGGCATATAATTTCTTCAGATGGAGAACATTGATTGGTTCTTGAAGCTGTTCTCCTTTAGTCGTTGAGAGTTGATAAGCTCCAGAGCCAAAAGTAGCAGTGATAACAAAGGGACCCAACTAGTTGGGTTCAAACTTCCCCTTGCATTCTCGATGTGATTGATTTTTAGGATTCTCTCTCAAGACTAGATCACCAACCTAACATTATCTATGTCTGACTTTCTTGTTGTAACCTCTAGACATTCTCTTTTGATATACTCTGAGATGATCATATGCTTCTTGTCTGTGCTCATCTAGTAGTTCAAGTTTTTGCAACCTAGACACTCTGTAGTCATCATCAGTTACTAGACCATGCATTCTAATTCTTAGTGATGGTATTTAAACCTCAATAGGCAATATCACTTCAGACCCATAAACTAAAGTGAATGGAGTAGCCCCAGTGGGAGTTCTGATACTTGTTATGTAGGCCCAAAGAGATGGATTGATCATGAGATGCTAGTCTCTTCCTGCCTTATTAACTGTACAGTGCAAGATTTTCAATAGATTCTTGTTTGAAGCCTCTGCTTGTCTATTCCCTTGAGGATAGTAGATAGATGACCAATGTTGTGTAATCTTGAATTTAGCACATAAATCATCTAGGTCTTTGTTTTTTAATTGTCCACCATTATCTGTGACTATATAATGTGGAATACCATACCGACATATGATGTAGTTCAAGATGAACATAGATATTTATTTTCTAGTTGCTTGTGTTAAAGGGACCGCTTCTACCCATTTTGTGAAATAATCTGTAGCTATGATTATATGGGTATGTCCATTAGAAGAATGAGGATGTATGGCTCCTATAAGATCAAATGCCCATTGGTGAAAAGGCCATTGTGTAGTAAAGGGAATTAGATCTCTCCCTAGAGCATGAATTAAATTACCATGTACTTGGCACTTTTGACAGTTCTTAGCAAACTTGCTAGACTCTTTCTCCATTTTTGGCCAATAGTACCCAGCCCTAATAAGTTTTTGGGCTATTGTTAAACCATTTGAGTGTGACCCACAAATACCATCATGGACTTCCTCGAGTGCACATTGAGACTCTTCCCATTCTAAACATTGAAGTAGCGTACCATCTAGACCTCGTTTATACAGATCGTGACCAATGATGACATATCAGGAGGCATTTCAGATGAGGTATCTCTTTTCATGGTGGTTAAAGGTATCAGTAATGATTTGGTCTTTGAGATAAGAGAATAGGTTTTTATATCTAGATGAATCATGACCCACAATGGTGCAGATCATGCAGTTATTAGGGGAATCATATGTAGGATAAGATAGTGCTTCCACCAGGAACTCGTAGCGTAGCTCATGTTCAGGCTACTGTAATAAAGTAGATAATGTTGCCATTGCATCGGCAGCCTTATTCTCTGTTCTAGGTATTTGCTCAAATGTGATAGATATGAAGTATTTCTTTAGATCATCTACCATTCTCTTGTATGGAATGAGCTTTTCATCCTTCATTTGGTACACATCATTGACTTGATGGATTACAAGTTGTGAGTCTCCATGAATGTGTAATTCTATTACTCTCCACTCTATTGCTATTTTCATACCATTTAAAAGGGCTTCATATTTAGAAATATTATTTGTACAAGGAAATTTGATTTTGAATGCCTTAGGAATGGAGTATCCTTGAGAAGTGATAAAAAAGATGCCTACTCCAGATCCATTCTGTGTATAGGAGCCATCAAAGAACAATTGCCATTCTCTAGAAGAAAGATTCATGATAGAGGAATTTGCAAATTCTATTTGCATTGGTGTGTCATTGAACAAAGGTGCATCTACTAACTAATTAGTAATAACTTGGCCTTTAATAACTTTTCTTTCAATATATTCAATGTCAAATTCACTTAAGAGCATGACCCATTTGGCTAACCTACCCGTGAGGGTAGCTTTGTTTAGTATGTACTTTAGTGGATCAATCTTAGCTACTAAATACGTGGTATGAGCCAACATATAATGTCTCAGTTTCTATGATGCAAAGATCATAGCTAGACAAGCCTTTTCAATCATAGAATAGTTCTTTTTGTATGCCACTAATGTTCTACTAATATAGTATACAGCTCTTTCCTTCTTGTTCTCATCATGTTGTGCAAGCAGTGCCCCCAGTGATGTATCTATAGTGGAGACATATAAGATGAAAGGCTTCCCTTGAATAGGAGGCATCAAGATAGGAGGATTTGATAGATATTTCTTAATATGATTAAAATTATTCTCACATTCCTCATTCCATGCAAAGGTCACACCTTTATGCAATGTCTTTGTAAAAGGTTGTGATATGTTTGCTAGTTGTGATATGAAATGCCTGATAGATTGAACTCTCCCTTGCAATGTTTTCATTTGACTAATGTTCTTGGGAGGTTTCATCTCCATGATAGCTTTAACTTTTGTTGGATCAACTTCAATTCCTTTCTTTGAAACTATGTATCCTAAGAGCTTTCCAGAAGTGACACCAAAAGCACACTTCTTAGGGTTCAGTCTGAGACTAAATTTTTCCATTCTGTCTAGTATCTAGCTCAAGTCATTTGATGTTCAGCTCTAATCATAGATTTTGCTAAAGTATCATCAACATAATCTTCCATGGTTCGATGCATCATGTCATGAAAAATAGATGTCATAGCTCTCTGATATGTAGCACTAGCATTCTTAAGCCCAAATGGCATGACATTCCAATAGAAGGTACCCCATGCACATGTAAAAGTAGTTTTCTCTTGATCCTCTAGAGCAATTTTTATTTGATTATATCTAGAAAAACCATCCATTAAAGAATACATCTCAAAGCCCGTAGTCATGTCCATTATCATATCAATGTTAGGTAGTGGAACATCATCCTTAGGACATTCTTTATTCACATCTCTAAAATCTATGCATACTCTTATTGATTTGTCTAGTTTTGAAATAGGTACAATATTAGAGATCCATTCAGCATAATCAATAACATGGATGAATCCAACTTTTAGTAGCTTCTCTAATTCAACTTTTACCAAGAGTGCAACATGTGGATGCATCTTTCTCAATTTTTGCTTAATGGGTTTAACATTTGGAGCTATAGATAAATGGTGCATGATAAGATTAGGATCCAACCCTGGAATATCTAAGTATTTCCATGCAAAGTTGATCTTCTTTTTTGTTAGGAATGTTGTAAATTTTTACTTCTCTTCTTCTAATAAAGATTGTGCTACATGGATCAACTGTGGTTCCTCTGTTGTTCCCAAGTTGATAGATTGAGTGGGCTCAATTAGAACTGGAGATCTGTCCTATAAATGAATTAGAAGGACATCAAATATCTCATCCTTAGGCACCTCAGAGAGGTTTTCACCTTCAGATATGTCTTTTATTTTTACTTTTGTAGGTTCTAAGACTGCCACAAAGTGGTTTTCACCCTCATAACTCTTTTTATTTTTATTTTTATTCTTATTTTTTTGACTAAGATACTTGATGTCCAACTCTGTCATGCTAATGCTTGGTTCACTAATGGAAGTCCTCATAGGCTCAACTGCATTTAGGTAGCAAGAAAGGGCATAGTCATTGGGAAAGGTATAAATACCATAGCTCGGGTTTGTGGAAGTTTGGTCAAGAAGGTCAGGGTGTTGGATAGTCAAAGTGGTGAAAGATTGGGAAAGAGTGTTTACAGATATGGATATTTCATTATTGGTCCTAATCTAACACTCAAGTTTGAAGGTGATATTACAACTTAAGACATTCAATTCATGAATAGGCTCAATGTCATTGTTGAGGTCCACTTCAGCCATCGGTGGATCAGACTCTATAAGTTCATCATTTTTCTCTAGACTTACGTTGGGTTTAGGTGCATATTGGTGAATGACATCAACATGTTTCTCTGTAATAAGCTCATCTTCTTCTGTAATGGCTCCCCATTCATATTCATTAGATTCTTGATCTATGCCTCTAGAAAATCTAAGAACATGAGTAAAGGCAGGATGAATACCCCAAGAAGGGTTACCCTCAGATTCTTATTTGAATTCATACTCATGGGAATCTATCTTAGAATAAATACCACCTTCCCCTTTGTCTGTTTGATTGTCTTCGAGATTAGCTAGTTCTTGTGTTGCAACTATCTCTTGCTTTATAGTAGGTTCTTGTGTTTCTACTACATTAATTCTTTTTATTGGATCATCTTTAGTGTCAAGGAGGTCTTTTATTTCTTTAGGAAAATGCTCATAGGGAATGAGATCTTCAGTGGTGTCTGAATCATCACTATCAAATTGTTCTATTGTTTCTCCCTTTAGTTGATTTGTTGTGGATGGCTCAATCTATTCTAATACATATGGAGAGTTCTTGCTAAGACATAAAGGCTTCTTCTTATATCCTAGACCTATTGTATTCTTGTTGGTTCAACCATGATGGTCAAGAGGTGATAGAAGACCTTTACCTTGTAGTCCTAGAGCTCTTTTCCAATATATCCCATTTTTGTGATCAATTTATCCCCTGGTCCATATGACCTAGAAGGGATCTTAGGAGCTTTAGCATCACATTTTTGAACAACTTGAGATTTGGGTTCATCTTTGTATAGCCATGCAAGCACAGCTTCATCCTCTTCAAACTCCTATTTAGATACTTGTTCTGCAACAAAATTTCCTTTATATGCTTCAAGAGGTTCTTTAGACTCTAGTTTGGACTATTTTAGAGTTTGTCCATAAGACTTAGGTGAGATAGGGAGAGATGTCAAAGATAAGACTGGCTCTATAGTATATTCTCCCATACCATTTTCTTTGATCTTAACCTCTTTAGCAATGTCTTCCATCTTGGATGTTGAAGCAACGTCTAGTTGCTTATTGGAAGATTCTCTATTATTAGGAACAAGTTTATCAACAATCTTTTTCAATGTATTGCGAGTTGTATATAGATCAGCTGGAATCATCACCTCTACTCCTTCATAAGGAAATTTCAAACACTGATGGTACGTAGAAGGAATAGCTTTCATTTCATGTATCCAGGGTCTCCCTAGAAGGATATTGTAAGCCAAAGGTAGATCAAGAACTTGACATATAGTATCTCTAATGATAGGACCTGCTCTGGAAGGTAAAACAATTGTTCCTTTGGAAGATCTTTCTTGCTCATCATATTCTTTGATAGTTATCTTCTTTCTAGGATCAATGGCCATTTTTGAAAATCCCAATTGTGTAATCAAGCTAAAAGAACAAATGTTTAGACCAACACCCTCATCTATCAACACATGTTTGACACAATGGTTTTGGATCAAGACTTCAATATGCAAGGGTTGGTTATGTGGATGACTTAAGGAGTTATCATCTTCCTCTAAAAAGGAAATATACTATGGTCCGTGGAGATGTAAGATGACCAACCATAGTTTGGAATTTGTCTAAATCAAGATTATCAGGGACATTCGATCTGAGCAGAGCTTTGTCTAGAATGGGTCTATGAGCTAGAGATATCTGAAGCAACTCAAACATGGAGATTTTTGCATTTGAGTGTTGGAGTTGTTGAACAATACTGTATGAAGTAGGCCTTGTGTCTTTAGGATTTGAAGAATTTGATGTAGCCTTCTATTTAGAAGTAGATGAAAGATTGAAAGGCACCTTAGGGACATTGGATGAATTTGGTATTTGTCCTTGTAGGTGTGCCTGAGCCTGTGATTGAGTAACTGCATTAGCTGATTGATTTTCTCTATCTTTTCTGACAATTGTGATGACATTGCAACGCTCAGATAGACATGGTTCATCTGTATTGATGATAGCATTATTTCCAGAGTGCATAATTGACTTTAGCACCCATATTAGGCTGAGAAGAAGAATCTTCTTTACCATGTTTAGGAAATGGTTATGTGAATGCTGTATGATCATTATTTCTCTTATGATTGTCAATCATGATCTCTCCATTATCAATTTTGTCTTGTATGATGTGCTTCAAGCGAACACAGTTATTAGTCTTATGACCTTTATTGTGATGGAATTCATAGAAATCGTTCTCTCTCCACCATTTTGGTTTAGGTTAAGGATCAAAGAATTTTATCCCAGGCAAGTAGATGATTTTGTTTGCTAATAGAGTTTTCATGGTAGATTCCAAGGATTCTCCAAGAGGAGTGAATTTGCGATTAGGATATGTAGCCCAAGGTTTATAATTAGATGAATTTTTGTTGGACTCCATTGCTTTAGCTTTGAAAGCTTTGATGGCTTGGGTACCAATAGTGAGATTGAAAGTAGGTGCCTTAGATGGGGCATGAATATTATCAACAACACCATCTGTGACAACACCTTTATTCTTGTTCCAATTTTTGTTCTTGTCCTTAGAACTAGATCCAGATTCATACTTGTCCTTTTGAAGTGTGATATCCCCTTTTTTCACAAGTACTTTCTCAATTTTGATTGCATTATCTACCATCTTATCAAAAGATGTATGATTTTGCATTTGTAAAAGGTAGTTGATTTCTGGAACAAGATTGTTAATGAAGATTTTCAGCTTCTTAGTTTCTAGAATGGGTCTAGCATATCGAGAAAATTTCTTCCTCCATCTCTTAAGAAATGTTAGGAATGGTTCACCTAGATATTGTTTTAGATTGCAGATGTTGATCATGGTGACCAGATGTTGAATATTGTAGGAGTATTGTTGATAGAATAGTTTGATTAACTCCTCAAAAGTTTTGATAGTTGGAGGCATTCTAGAGAACCAATGAATGGCTGCTCCTCCCAGAGATCAAGGAAAAAGACACATTAAGTAAGTTGGTTCGTGCATGAACTCCATAGATTGAGTACAGAATTCTCTAACATGATCTTGAGGATCAAAGTTTCCATCATAATTATCATATTTAGGCATCTCCACCCTTTTAGGGAATGGTGGCATGTACAAGTCTTTATCAAATGGAAAAGGACATAGGGCCTCCATGGAGAACTCCTTAGGTTCCTTTTCTTTTTCAAGTTTGTTAAGTTTGACTTGCATGGCATGCATCTATTTCATCATAGCCATGATAGGATTTTCTTCCTCATGCGTAATGATATCTTCAACATTAAAGTTGGGGGGAAGTTTAGCTCCTTGATGAGCTAACTCTAGAAAGTATGCTTCTCTATCTTCCTTCAATAAATGCCTCATCATTCTCTTGAAGTCATCATCATTTTGGTATCGAACAATTTCAGAAGGTGTTGGTTCTTGATCCATAACGTGTTGAGAGTGATTTCCTTGAGACCCGTGATGTGTCCCTCCATGATACATGCTAGGAGTTTTAGGACTCCCTGGATTAGATTGAGGTGGAGTTTGTTGATTACCTCCATGAGTTGATGGAGGGGGTATATAACTAGTTTTCAATAAAAAATTGCCAAGACCGTCATCTTCGTAAAGACCAGAATTGTAGAGTTGCTCAAGAGTTGGACCTATGTGAGTAGACAAAGTTGTAGTGTTAAGTGCTTCTCCAGATTTCTTATGTGAGGAAGCTCTAGTTTCCACCATTAACCTTGGGTGAAGCAAGAAAGCAATATGAAGACAACTAAAGAATGACTTGATTCAAGAAGATCAAATGATGCAACCTTGTCAAGATTGAACTGATTAAAGATTAGATCAGATGTAAATGAAGGATACTGTTCCATAGTAGTTTGGGTAGATGCCCAACAAATGGTAGGCATGAGCTCACAACACTTAGCTATTTTAGTAAGAAGACTAAATTTGAAGATAATTTTGACAAGGTTTTGACACAAGATGAAAAAGACTCAAATCGATAAATTAGAAGACAAAATCAGACTCAAGAGCTCACTTGAGGAAAATGAATGAATTTGTTCTAGTTTCTGCTCTGTTCCTGACATAGTGATTTGTTCGATAGACTTTGGAAATAGGCTGTAAAAATTGAGTCTCTGACAATTTTGATGACTTTCTAGCAATTTTTCAAAATTTCTCAAACGACTTTCTGTAGGATTGTACGACAGTGGGTATGCTCTAAAACGATAGTTGATAAAACTCATACGAAATTGCAAAGCTCACAAAATAGTTGATAGCAAGATTTTGACTTTTTGCTTTTGACTGGTGGCAAAACTCATATGACACTATACAAGTTGTCATACGACAATACAGGGGTTCTAAAATGATAATTGCCAAAACTCATATGACTTTCTGACCTTGTGGGATGACTTTTGACTCTAGAAAGGAATTTTACTTTAGATTTTGCAAATTTTTGGTTTTCAGTTTCAGATTGTTCGCAAATTTTTTTTTCCAAGTTTGAAGATTATTCTAGGATCATTCATTTTCAGTAACCAAATAGATAAATAAGCACACAAAAAAGCAAGTGATTCCAAGCACGTCTGAAAACAATGAACAGGGGATAAAGCAACCCTGCGCATGAACAATCAAGTAACTGAATGTGCTAATACCTAGGATTGCTAATATTGTATGTTCCAAAAAGTTTTTCAATAACACACATATTCCTAAAAAAATGAAAATTTGGCCTCACTAGGGTTTGTAGTAATGGTCCGACTCTGCAACTTTTGTGATCTCAAGAGAGTGAACTCCAATCTAGGTGCACCAGGGTTTTGACATAGTCTAAGAAATTAATCAATCAGGAGCTACTAGGGAGATCTAACAGCCCAACAAGAGACCACACTTGTGAAGATTTCCTCTACAAGGACATTTATATAGCAGTTGTTGCTACCACGACAAAAATGACTATTACTGCTAGAGGTCCCATCCATGTGGTTAACCCAATTAAGGGAATGTCCACTATGGTTAACCCTCTCTAAAGGTGAGTCACAAAAGATACCACATGGAGACTGGTTCCAGATTCAAGGATCTAAGTTTCTAATACTACCCAAAAAGGGAGTAGAGCATAGTTCTCTAGCCTTTTCACTTTTAACCAAGACAAAGAAGATAGATTAATCTGACACGCTAAGATCAAGATTATCTGACAAAGATCTATGACGTCAACCGCTTATGATCTATCAACCCCTCTAGAGAGAGAATGTATTAATCAAAAGTTGAAGACACACAAATCTAGTAGAACATGAGACTCTCTCAATAACCTCCCTACCTACAAGGGGATCCTTCATCAAGAAAAGCTTTACATGCATGAACAAGCAGAAGAAGTCCACTCTCTCGAGATCATCCACAAATAGTGTTCATAGGGCCTATTTACTATGTGTAACAGATATGCAGAAAGCAAATCTATGTTCATTTTATAGCCCAAAATGAAGTCTGTGATATGAAAGAGAGAAAAGTCACACAAGCTTGACACGTGAGAGTTCATTTTAATCCAAATCAAAATGTTATCAGCTCATAGTGGAATACTTGAATTCCTCGCAACGCGCTTAGTAGATTTTACCTATTTTAGTAATTTAGTTGTGCTTTTCCCAATCAGATTTAGCAAATATCAGTAAAAAATAGAAGATTTCAATTGTTAGGGTTAGCTGTTAGTCCAAGTCTAAAAATCAAATCTGGAGAACTACCAAAAATTTTGAAATGACAATTGAATCCTAGAGTCAAAACTTGTACGATGGTGGGTTACCTCCTAGACGACAGTCTGGAAACTTGTACGATAGTGGGTGTCTTCTCATACAATAATTAAGCTTCCAAATGATAGTGTGTACCTTCTGATGTGAGCCTCAATAAAATCAACTGTCATACGATAGTGGGTACTTCCTGGCACAACTTTTGTTAGAAAGTCGTACAAAAAATGTACGGACAAAAAATAAAAGATCGCAATTTGAACCAGAAAATGACAAGAAATTGATAGAAATTGAATGGAAACCCATTTCAGGGCCCCACGGTGGGTGCTAGAAATGTGTGTGAATTTTGTACCTAGCTATAGACACAACACTTCAGTAAAACATTAGAGGTTAGTGAAAACCAAAATCTGCAATGAAATGGAAACTATGCTAACCAAGTGATTTACTACCTTCTAGTAGATGTGAGTATGATACTACCAGATCAAACCGAGATCAGTGACAATGCAACACCTAAACGAAGGATTTGAATGCAAAATATGAAAGACTATGAATGCAAATTAAGCTATATTTTTGTATTTTTTGTGCAATAATATGAAATCTGTATGAATCTAAGCTATATGAATGAAATGGAATGTAGATTTAATCTAAGAATGCTATGAATGATATGAAATCTATGATATGAAACTATGCAAAAACTATGAAAGATTATGATCAACTATGAAAGATCTCACAAATTGCCTGTCGCAAGTGCTCAATCCTTCAATTGCCAATTTGCCAAAGTAATTGTACAAATTCAAGTGTTGATGAAAATGAAGAGTCGAGCCTTGATTTTATAGAAATCCAGGGCTTTGAGGATGCAAGAGAAAAGCCATAAATCACTCTTGATAAACTCGGGTTGATTTTTGAGTTATCAAGAAATTAGAGATAATTAACTCACAAAAATCATGCAAAAGCAGAGTTTTACTTAAAAGAGAGTTTAGATCAAATTTCAACTCATCATCAGATGTTGAGTTTCAATTTTAAAATTGCTTGTTAATTTCTAGTTGTCTCCTTTTCTGATTGTGCATGATTTAATTATAAATTAAGTTAATAAATAAAGTGATTTATTCTCAACTTAACTGATTTTTGAAATAAAACAATTGATTTATGGGTTAATCAATTATTAAATCAAACTTTATTAAAAAACTATATGATTAGATATTGACAATTGACTTGAATTACTTAAATAAGAATTTAATCAATTAGTCATAAGATTTTTTTGATTTATTGTCAAAATTAAATAATACAATTTAGGAATAATTTAATTAAATGTAATTAAATAATTAAGTGGCAGTATTAAATCTGATGAATTAAATATTCATAATATTTAATTAATCAAACTTTAGGATAAATAAGATTTATCACCAAATAATTATTAAATTAAAAATAATTAGGATAAATAAGAATATTGCTAGCAATATTCTCCGATGCAGAATTTAAGATAAAATCAATTAAATTTGATAATGTGCAGATGTGCCTTAGGTTAGGACTTTGATGTTGATTTCGTTCGAATTGAAGATGTAGGAGGTTAATGAACCTATAGCCCATTTTTGGGGTATTACAGCTCCATGAAGAAATGGTGTGTAGAAACAATATATGGGCAGGTGTTTTGCTAGCTATTTATTTTGAGCAAACTCTACCTATGCATTGACACTTCTTGGTTATGAATCCATTGTCATGCTTGATGCCGACAATATTTTCCTGCAGAACACAAATGAGTTTTCCCAGTGTGGGCAATATTGTGCTACCTTCAGCAATTCAAGTTTATCCAATACAGGCTTTTTGTATCAGAGGTTTGATATTTTCAACTATGTTTTATCTTTTTCCCTTCTTTTAAATACTTGTCCAGATTCTTTGAATTTTTTGAATAATTGTTTTGGGAAAATTTAGCGGTGTAGATGTCCCTCAGTGCTTAGCTCTATGCTGAAGAGGTTGCACGTGTGGTCCCATATCAAATTCCTAAACCTTCCATAAAAAAAAAACTCTTCAATTTATGCCAGATTGTAATTCCATGCCTGTGAATCTTGCTCACTAAATTTGGGTTCTTTGTGTGCAGTCCTCAGAAAAAGTGTTCTGTTGCATGCTACATGAATTGAGTAGTTGGAGAAGCAATAGAAATGGTGCAAACCAAGGGTTTTTGGTTTCATATGGATGCTTCATATTTTTGTAAGTAAATATGGTTGTATGACACAGATGTATATTTCGAGTTCAAAGATTTTTAATAGGATTATCAATTTCTTGGTTTTTTTATTATTTATTTATTTGAGTGGCTCTCTTATCCCAGATGATAGAGTCTAGCTCTGTCCTACTGTTAGTGATAGAGTATGACTCTATTTCTGATGCAAAAAGTTTTAGCCAGAGTCAGCGACTCTCCTAGTGCAATTTATTGCTTCAATTTTTATATGATGAATGTAATTTTGATAAAAAGTATAGGGGGTGTATTGTAACCTAAGCATATTTTGTATATTTTTATGATAAATTCTTGAATCTTGCTCGAAAATATAGTATAAAATACCACTTTTGGTCAATTTCAGACAATCAACTACAAATGAATAGTGATCATGTTCTCAATTAGGCTACCGCTTAAGCACATGGATGAAATTCAATCCAAAGCACATATAGAATAATTATCAAGCTATTAGTATTGTGTAGGTCATAACATATCAACTAAAGAAAATAAATTAAAAAATTTGCAGAAGGGCTCCCAAATTGTCTTATATTTATTTCTAAATCATTTTTAGGTAAAACTTGTTGAGTGTAAATCAATTGTGCCTTTGAATAAGAATGCTTCTTTTTCTCTGTAAATATCTCACCTCACCTCTCAGCAGACTGTGTTCCTATCAAACTTCTGCCATTATCGCATAAGCTTGCAGAGCTCTTTCAAGCATTATTAAATTTTTATAATTTCTTCAGAAAATTAAATCAATTCATTGGGATGAACTCTTAACTGTATATTCTCAAAGTCTATTTTTACATTTACTAAGTCTATGTTTTTAGTTGGTATGGCAAATCTCACAACACACCTCCTAAACTATGTGGTCCATGTTGTCTTTTATTGGTATATTATGATCTCAATAAAGTATATTGTATAAATTAGATTGAATAATGGGATACTCTATAATTTATGCCTATACTTTTTTATATTACAAATATTTTACACCTATTGAAATTTAGTCTTGTTTTTAATTGGCAGAAAAAGTGTAAATTTTACTTTACGTCATGGTTACCAAATCTCCAAATCTGGTTACTCCAAATGTTTGGATATTCTGGATTTGTCCCATTTAGTCCAGTTGTTTCAGTTACAACAAAAATTTACCAATTTTTAATTAAAAATTTAGATTTTTAAATTCTATCAACTACCTTACTGAATTGAAGTTCTCTAACCTGGTAACTATATGTTTTATGCCAACTAGGGAGGAATTTATATGAATGATTGTAATTTATTTTTAACTAAAGGTTGCATCATTTTTCACGTCACATGGATTAGTAAATTGATACCTTTTATTCCTATAGTAAGGACTGTATAAGTAATTTTACAGGCATGGTGAATTCAAAAGTGACAAGTCTTTTGGGATTCTTAAAAATACATTCTTACTCTCAGCTTTGCCACTTTTTACCCCTTGGTTGGGTATATTTGGGTCACTTGTTGCCATGGCTTTCCCATTCTAATCTAATGGTATAGTAAGAGCATTTTTTGTAGTAGCATATGCATTTTTAGAAGCTCCATTTGTGTGATGGGCTCTTACAAAACTAATATCATCTTTAACATGTTAGTATCTATTTAGACCTCGTAATATATCACTTCTTAGCTAATCTAGTGTCTTTGATGATTTTGATGATATTTCATTCCTCCAATAGTCTAAATTTTCACAATTATATGTTCACAAATTAGAAATGGCCAGTTATCTGAGCCCTAAGCCTATTGTTCAGTTGTAAAAACCTCATTATTATTTTGTTTTCCATTTGGGCCCAACATTGTGACAAAATCTAAATATGATTGTTCTAAGTATCTTGTAGATAGATACTCGCTCTATTCTCCCTCTATTCTTATTGAAGCTATGATATACATCAATTTTTTAAGGATCAGGGTCAGGTATCTCTATTTTCACCCTTCCTGCACCATTGAATCTATTATAATTTCCAGTCTTAATTTAAGACTAAGTAGTTTTTTTTTAGGTATATCTTCTTCAACTTCTTAAAAAGAACTATAAATTATTACTTCTATTTTGAAATTTGTTGGGTATATCTATTTTAGCTTCTATAAATTATTGCTCTTAGAAATTTTATGAAACAGTAAAATTGATTATAACATTTCAGTTAAGAAAAATTCAAAATTTGATTTTGTTTGTGTGACTTTCATTTTCAATGTTTGTGTGACTTTCACTTTCAATATTAATAATTTTACGTCTGTTTTAAAAATTAAAAAATAGCTCAACATGATCAATGCTTTTAATTCAAATTGAAATTTCTATAGAACTATTAGTTCTACTTCAAATCATTACAACTACTCTATACAACTCAAAATTCAAAGAACAAGCTTCCAACAATTTTGAGAGCTCCGAGAAATTTTTTCCTATCAAGCATAGCAGGAACTAGTTTGCATTGCAACCCTTGTTATATGTGGATATGTTGTTTTTTTTTTATAAAGAGGTCAGCCTTATAAGTTTCTAAGAACAAACTAATTTGTCAATTTTAGTGATTTTGAAGAATTGAAGGTGAAATTTTTTGGAAACAAAAATCAAGAGAAAATTGGCTGGTAGCAGGAGACAAAAACACCAAGTTCTTGCATTCCACTACTAAGCAATGTAGGAGTGTGAACAATATTCTTCAAATTGTCAATTCAAAGGGTGCTCTTTTGCAAGATCAGAAAGATATCTAGAAGGAAATAGTCAGCTTTTACACAAAACTATTAGACAACTCAAACAACTCTCCTCTCAAGATCCAATGAGATTTATTGATTAACATCCTTAAGATCATATCTGATGTCGACAACCAAATGTTATCAAATGAGTTCTCTGAAAGTGAAATTCTACGAACATTATCACAAATGGCTCCAAATAAAGCCCTTGGCCCGGAATATGGTTTCCCCCCTAGTTTCTTCTTGCACTGCTAGAGTGTCTTGGGGAAAGATCTCACTGCAGCTCTGGAGGCCGCTAGATCTTTAGGTAGATTCTTATTTGAAATTAATAATACTTTCATTTCTCTAATTCCTTAAAAAGAACAAGCTAATTACATGGATGAATTTAGAACTATTGCTTTATGTAATACCATTTACAAGGTATTATCAAAGTCTTTAGCAAATAGATTAAAAATTATTCTTGGTAAGATTATTGGGGAAGAACATACATGTTTTGTGCTAGGTAAATCAATCTTGGCTGGCATAATAATTTCTCAAGAAGCTATTCATTCCATCTAATGCAATAAAAAACCTAGCATGATCATCAAATTAGACATTGAAAAGGCATATGACAAAGTCAACTAGAGATTCTTAGCTAAATGTATGCAAAATTTTGGCTTTTCTAAGGCTTGGATAAATTTGATATTCTATTGTATTTCCACTCCAAAATTTTCTATTCTAGTGAATGGATCTCCTCAAGGTTTTTTTGAAGGTTCTAATGGAATCAGATAAGGAGATCCCCTATCTCCCTTTATTTTCATCATTATGGTAGAAGCTTTGGGTCGCAATTTAATCAACCTTCAAGATCAATAATGCATTAAAGGGATAGAAATCACTTCTTCAGTAAGAGAAGTCACTCATCAAAAATTTGTAGATGACATTCTTCTCTTTGGTAAAGGCATTATTCAAGAGGCTATCCAGATCAAATTAGTACTTGATAATTATGTTGCAGCTTTTGGTCAAGTAGCCAACAAAGACAAATCAATGATATTTTTCTTTCACACAAAAAAGAAAATTCAATAGAAAATAAAAAAAATATTGGCCTTTAAAATAGGTTCCCTCCCATGCTCTTACTTGGGAATCCCCAGACAAAACCCTAAGAACCACATCAGTTTGGAAACCTATCAATGAAAGAATGGACATGAAGATGGATAATTAGAAATCAAAATGGCTATCTTGGGCGGGCAAAATTGTGATGATCAAAGCCACCTTGGCTACAATTCCTATATATCTAATGTCTTGTATCTCTCTTTCCATGGGTGGCTATATGGATATTGTCAAAAAGTTAAGAATTTTTTTTTGACAAGGAACAAACACAAACATGCAATTTGCTCTCATATCTTGGGACAAGATTTGCAAACTAATAAATGCAAGGGGCACTGGCATCAAAAACCATTTGTGGTAGAATCAAGCTCTTGGATTTAAACTTTATTAGAAAATTATGAAGGACCAGAATCTCAAATGGGTCATTATTTTAAGGGGGAAGTATCTTGGAAACAACATTGGATCAGAGGTCTTTCAAATTAGGGATCTCCCTAGAGGATCTAGAATTTGGAATTTCATTTCCAAGTCTAGAAACATTGTGGATAACAACATCACATGGAATATCAGAGAAGGAAATTTAGTTCAGCTTTGAGAGGATTCATGGGGTGGGTGTCCAAGTATTAATCTTATGTTGGGGCTGAATTAAATAAGTTAGATTTGTTTAGCTACTTGGGGACCCTTTGTCAGAGATTAAATTATTCCTTCTCCTTTGTCCTTAGCAGATGGCTCCTCGTAGTGGAAAGATTTTTCAGAACTCAGTCTTGATCCATTGGAATTATTTAGATTGAAAATGATTCTTAAATAAAGATCCTTATTTCTCAATCATGGGTGGGATGAAATCATCTAGAATGGGGCTAAATCAGGAATCTACAATGTTAAGGATGGTTACAAGATTATGTCAGGGCCTATTCAAACAAAGATAGATGCAATTCCAACATAATTATGTTGGAATAAGGTATGTCTTCCTAAGGCAAGTTTATTCACATGGGCAGCTTCTCAGGACATAATTTTAACTGCAGATCATCTCCTTAAGATGGGCTACTATGGACCATCAAGATGCTCTCTATGTCACTGTGCACAAAATTAGGATGTTTTTCATCCTTCCCTCAGGAGATTCTTTCTCTTTTTTTATCTTGGCATAAGCTCTATGAAGTTAGTTTATGTGGCAATTTATGGATTATCTCCCTATCCATTCTGATATGGGAAATATGGAAAGAAAGAAATATAAGACTTTTTCAAGATAAATCTATGGAAATCACCTCTATTCTCAACAAAATTGAAGCAGTGATAGTAGAGGTCATGAATTCCCACATCCAAGCTCAATCAGCTCAACAAAAGTTCTACACCAGCTGGGATGACCGAATGATTAAAAAGTGGTATGGCCTTAAAACCCCAATCGCTCTAGGTAGAGGCTGCAAAGTTAATTCTATTCTTAGAGCTTCTTGTGTGTGGGTGTCACCATCTCCAAGATGGTTTAAACTCAATTTTGATGGATCTTCCAAAGGAAATCTAGGTCCATCAAGCGTAGGTTGCATCATACACTTTTCGGATGGAAGGGTCATAGCGAAATTGGCTAAGCCATAGGAAATAGATACCAATAACATGGCATAATTCAAAGCTTTATTGTATGGCCTTGCCTTTGCACATGATCTAGGCCTAGGAAAATTGGAGATTGAAGGAGACTCCATGATAACTATAAATGTTGTGAAAACAAGGGCGACACCAAATTGGTGCTTACAAGCTTCCTTGGAACTTATTTTGAAGTTGACAAGAAAATTTGAATCCATAACAGTTAATCATATTTTTCGTGAAGGAAATACCAAGGCAGATGAGTTATCCAATATTGCAGCCAGTGGTGTATTTTTGAAGACCATCCTAGGGGAGGTACAACCAAACCTTCTAGGACTTAAACTTCAAAATATGTCTAAATCCCACCGTTTACCAACAACGGTCTTAAGTTTTCAAAATATGTTTGAAATCCCAATGTTTCTCAGCAATATACTTCAAGCTTGGGTAACGTCTTATCAAGTCATCCTGTCATCTCTCCAAAAGGTACATTTTTATGCTTCCCTTGCATATGTGGAAATCCAATTTGAAATCTACTAAGAGTAGTCAGTGTACTTTGGTAGATATTAGGTGGAAAATACCTTTTTTGGGAGCTGAAGGAGCACTCTTTGTCAGAGGATTTGAGCAAGATGAATTCTTCACCCTTTCTCATAAGGACAGGAGGGTTTCTCAGTTCATATGATTGTAGTTTTTATCACATCTTGAGCTCTTAGCCTCTTAATTTATCATATATTTCAAAATACGGTCTTCATCCTATCTATGTCCTAGCCAGTTTCCATCCTATCAGTGTTTCAACAATTTACTATCTTTAATAGCTATATTGGTGGAGACCTTTAATGGTCTTATCACCAAATGAGTCAGGTGATAAACTCAAAGTAGTGTTCAATGGTGGTCTAGAGGTACTCATTATCATATGTGCAGAAAAGTTGGTAGTCTTTTTTCAGTAAAAGAGTGAATATTGGGTGAAGTGGGATTCATTTCATTGCAGCCACACTGGATTCTCAATTCACAAGCCTTTTTTTAATGCTAAAATGGAATCTCCCATCAAACTGAATGCGAGTATGGAGTGGATAGCCTTTTATTCTCCCATCTATGTTGATAAATTGAAGGGAGTCTGCATATATCACCAAAGAGTGGCCTTACATGCAGTTAAGGAAATCCTAGGCACTAATTTTCTCTGAACTAACCATAGATTCAAAGTTAATACAAAGATATGTTCTAGTTTCTTGGGAAGCATCCTGGTAGCTGGGGCTCATAAAAACTTGGTAGAGGAAATATGTGTGTGTCTCTTTGATGGTAGGTATCTTCTAGGCCCACATAACACAATTGTGGGCATTGATGATAATCTGAACACTTCATTTCCATGGGATCTCCCAATAGTAATGATTCTTGGCTCCCCCTTCCCTGGGCTGGGTACCAACACTAAACACAATTTCTATGGAGGTCCACTAAGGAGATTTTTTATACTTTGGGGATGGGAATGGGAATATCAACCACTGAGGCTTTCAATGATGAAGAAGGGGCTGAAATTTCTTACCAAATTCTTGGGAATAGAAGAAGTTATGGACTCTCTATATGGGGATGATTTAGATGAAGATTTGGATTGGGTATAAAAGTACATATATGATGAGAAAATGGATGGAATTGGGAGTGTTGATTCCTTGAACACTACAGAGGATGAGGAAAATGAGTCAAATGAGGTGGAGAATGAAGAAAAAGATTCGGAACAGGAAGAAGAGGATGTGGAAGATGAAGAGGAGGGTGGTGCAGATGAAGAAGAGGAGGATGATAATGAATAGAAGTCTTCAGAGGAAGAATTCATGGACTAGGGGAAAGACTCTGGCTCCCAAAATGAAGAAGAGGACATGCATGACTCTTCCTCCAATAGCTCAAAGTAGGACTCAACCTCTACTTCGGACTAAGCAATGGTGCAATGCTCCTTTGTCTTCTTTCTTTTGTGTTTCATAGCTTATAGTTTCAATACAGTTTTACAATTTTATTTGGATTTTTGGAAGTTATTTTTTGGATGTTTGTGGAGGCACTGAGCAATGTTTCTCATTCTCTTAGGCTCCCCCTAATACTTTATCTATAGATTCTTCTGTCTTGAACTCACTATCTGTTAAAACATAATATTATTAATAGAAATCCTTTGGCTTCGACCCCTTATCAATAAAAAAAACAAAAGAATTGAAGGTGAAAGAAGATACAACAACAACAAGAAGAAGATGTTTCATGATAGGGAACCCTACAAATGAAGTTGCTATCTATAAAAAATATTACTAACATGTTCTTTTCTATGAATTAGATATATTTGTTCTTGATCATCATTTATCTGTAAATTAGCTACACATTATTAAGAGATACGCAAATCATTTGGCATTATATGTTTTTAAATCTACTGCCTACTTTTGGTTTTGGGCTTTTTGATTTCTTGTTAAACTAGTACCAAAGTACTATAATTTTGAGGAAGTCTAATAAATTTTTCTTTGTTGTAGTAATGCCAAATTTGGTGGTGCTCTATCCATTGGCAAGAATAAATGAGATCTCACATTTGGGGTCCATCGATATGAAATAAATTGTTTTGGCTCACATAATTTACATGTGTTGTTGAATGTATTCATCATTAATAGAAGTTGAGAAGAGTGTTCTTGTAATATGTTTATTACTACAACAAATATTTGATTTTTGTTTCCATCATTTGTTTTGTATAATCATCAGGCTCATAAAATGATTTTTGATCAAGAAATTTGGAGGGTGGCCAAAAATAATTTGCTTTTGTATTTTTGAGATAATATGAATGGATTTTAGTTGGAGACCTGATTAACTTCCCCATATTAAAATTCTTGTTGCAAGAAAGATGATGCTATTCCTAGTTTGATTCTCATGATTGAAGGCTTTGAAGGAGTTTCAACATTTCACATGCTTTCAAATGTAAAATGCTTAACAAAAAAAATGGCTAGACAATCTCTAATATGTTGGAATAGTACAATTTTGTCTTATGTACAAAGATATCTCCTATTGGATCTACACCAAAAGCCTTGTTTTCCTTTGTGTGATAGTTTGTAACTCTATCCTCTTGATAGGTTGTAAACCTACAAAGTTTCCATATGTGAGAGATTGTTTCCTTACACAGGGAACACATATAAGCTACTTCTCTAGGATCTTAGTCATTCTAGTTTTTCAAACCAAGGCACTCTTCCTTTCAAGAACTTTATGTTTAAGTAGTATTTGAATTTGAGACTTAATAAATATATATGGGGTAGTGGGGTAATAGGCACTTAAAACTAGAAACAATTATAAAGATGTTGAGTGTTATTTTAAAAATACAAAGATGAGTTTATGTTTTTTTATTTCAATTAGCAGCAAAGCAAGGGTATTGTACCTTACAAAACCATAGTCTAAAGACTTTAAAAACTAACAATGCACTAAAAGAAGATCAACGTCAGAAACTAAAACTAGGAAAAAACAACAAAATCTATGGCATAAAAGAAAAAGGGTGGGAATAGTTAGATTCATTTCAATAGATACGTAAACATTTAGTAGAAAATAAGAAAATTTTTATGGATTGAATCATGACATGTACATTTATTCATTAATGTTGGATGGTCTTATGGATTGAATCATGACATGTACATTTATTCATTAATGTTGGATGGTTTTGAGGATTATTATAGCTTTTGGGAAGTATCTTATGTTGTAGTTCGAATCTTATAAAGAGTACACCAAGAGGAATAGAGAAATCCTTAAGATTGTCCTTGAGGGCTTTGTTTTTTATGATTTGTTCATCTTCTCATTTTTCTTCACTATGACTATTAAACATTATATATTGGGTTGTGTTCCTTGTTGATTCCATTAATAAGGGAAGATTTCCATTAAAAGGGAAGGTTACCAAGATTTGTGTGCTTGGATTGATGCCAAAAGTTTAATTTGTAAATGAAGAAGTAGAGCTTCAAGGTGACACAACACAAAAATGTACATTTGATGGTTTTTGCTTCAAGATTGAGGATCTTATGTAAAAGGTCAAGGAACTCAAAGAAATATAATAAAAATGGGAAGAGCAACTAATACTCATCATGCTTTTTATGTTGACATCCAAATGTAAATTTGTTATGAATTCTAGTTCCACACATCATATGATCAAAATGTAAATTTTTCATGAATTCTAGTTCCACAAATCATATGATCAAAATGGTAGATAATTCCAAAAGCTAGGTAAATTTGATGGTAAGAAGCCTTATAATAAAATCACTCTTGATGTTGTTGATTGTAGTCAAATGTACTAGAGAATGGCCTAAATAGTGAGGATTGCTAGGTATAGGATTTGTGTCAACCCAAGTCATGTCATGTTTGATGAATTTTTTTCGCTCTTAGATCTACATTGAATGGAACAGATATGTTTCAAAAATTGCCTTTACATGGAGATTGACTTTGATTGGTTTTAGAGATTAAGGAGGTTGTGTTCAAGTTAGCTATATAGTAAGGATGATATGGATCATCCTGTTAGCTTGTGGTGACTAATCAGGAAAGTACTATCCAGGAAAGTACTGTACACTTTTCCTCTTTACCTCACCGAGGTTTGGGGTGAATTTTTTTGAGGCCGACATATTTTTAGTAATTTTTATGCTGACATGTTGTAACTCATTCTAACCCTAAAGTGGCAAAATATTGTATAATACGGCTTAGGGTTAGGGATTCCATTATGTATGATTTTAGTACTTGTGGTGGAATTGAGCTATAAGGGATTACAGATTGTAATCAGGTTGTACTCACTAGATAATAATAATATTGGACTCATTGTTAGTGGACATAACCCATGGATTGGGTGAACCACATTAAATATTTGTGTATTGTGTTCTCTTCTGTGTGGTTTATTATTTTTTGATATTGGTTATATTTGCATGTAATTTTTATTTCTGTCTTGTTAATCCTAACACATCCTATGGAAGATAAAGGATAGGAGTGCAAACATTAGAATAGAGTGGTTTTTCATTTTTAGCATCTCCATTTCTCTAAAGTTGGAAAAAGTGTCATCAATTGTAGATAAAGTCCTATGACTATGATGAATTTGGCACAAAAAAGAAAGTCATATGACTACGATGAATTTGGCACAAAAAAATTGTCATGAATGTAATGAAAAAAATGCCTCTTGGAATAAGCATAAATGTCTTTTAGTAGATGAGATGAAGCTTCTATAATTGAGATAGGGCATAAAATGTGCTTCCAAGAATTGTAAGTGCATTTTGGCATCTTTACAACTTGGGAGGTCAATACTACACTATTGTTGATGATGTTAAAGGGTTGGCTCTCATGGTACCTTAATTTTTATAATATATTGTAGGGTTTTAACACTAAGCTAGGGGTTATGTTCTAGCATATTTCCATCCACAACAATGTAGAAATGATTTATATGTAGTGGAATGAGGAGTTTAAACTCACTCTTGTCAAAGTTTTCTCCCTTCTAGGATTTCTCTAAGGTGACTTATGTGTAGCCATTGTTATGGGTTGTTTATGTATTTATCTTTATTTTCTCATGTTTTTTAATGTTTTTTTTATTGTTGTTAATTGTTTCATATTCACATATTACATGATACTCTATTGTTATTTATATTGATAAAAATGATTTTTGAAAGGCTTGGTCCCTTATACAACAAAGCAACAAACTAGAAAATGGAATGAGTACCATAAGAGACAAACCAAATAACCCATCAAAGCAAAATGGAGGCACAAGTATAACCCAATTGGCAAGCCCGACTTTAAAAAGATGCAACCTAGAGAAACTAGGGATCCAAAATTTTGAACCCAACCCTTCATTCACACCCTTCACTTTAGTATGACATTAGGAATAACTTTAGGAAGGCCTTTCTTCCACCTTTGTGCAAAGTTTCCTAGAAAATATTATCTTCCACCTCCTTAGAACAATGAGAAATGGGGGTGGATTCCTCCACTAAGAGCCCATCTATAATAGGAGTAGAGGAATATTGAGATGGAGTACCTATACATTGAATGACCACCTCAAGAGAAGGTTGAAGAAAATCCTAAGTTAATGGGAAGTGTAGGTTGAATAATTGAAGTAGTAAGAAGTTGGACTCATAAATACAAGCCAATAGAGAAAATATGAGACTTGTTAGAGTTGTATCAATTGTATGGGATCCATCATCCTAAGAGGACTCCACATCTTGAGAGGAACTGTAGTTAGAGATTCTAAGGCCTAAAATAGTCAAGTGATCTTTGGGAGCTTTCTTCCGTTATGTTGTTTCACCCTTACATGGAGAGAGAAGAAAATCAATGTCTGGGTGAATGATTGTAAAGCATCATTTTCATTTGAAGGGGAGATCCTCACAATCAAGTGGTTGATTCCAATGCCTTTTAGACAATTTGAGTATCTATATATACCATTGTGAAGATATTAACCTCAAAGAACACAATCATTTGCAAACATTTAAAATTGCTTCTCATCTCATTAGGCATTATGCTCAAAATTTAATCAGAGGTGGCACAATAGCCTTAATTTTATCATCATTTTTAGTGGTTCTACTCTCTGATCTTCTTTTCAACTTTTTTTCCTTTTCTCTTTGGGCCTTTCATTTTCTTCTCTTCTTTTCTTTATTGGTTTTTTTTGTGGTTTTACTAATTGCTTCATTCTCATCTCATTAGGAACTATACTCAAAATTTAATCTAACTACTTTAGTAGTTCTACTCTCTAATCTTCTTTTCAAATTGTTTTCCTTTTATCTTTGGGTCTTTCCTTTTCTTCTCTTCTTTTCTTTATTGGTTTTTTCTTGGTTTTACTAATTGCTTAACTCACTGATGTGGTTTTTGGTTAGCTTTCAAGCTTCATTGTCTATTATCTCCCACAATGGTATCTACTCGTCCTTATTATTCTTCATCCCTAAATAGAATGTAGCATAAAAGAATTACCAATAAATTTAACTTATAATAGACTCAAATATTGAAAAAAATTAAGTTATTTGTTTTAATTTTGTCACTAAAAGTACTGCCTCAATTCCTTATATTTATATTGATAATTAAAAAATGGAAAAAGAAAATGAATGATACTCTTGAAGTATTTAGTGCCTATTATCTTGCACATGTAACTATGCCTAGATTGGAAGGTTTTTTTGGACTCCATACAAGACCTAGAAATGCTTGTATTGCAATGTTTCTTACACCCATACACGTGTCTCTACCTATAAGAACATATACTCCTCCCTTCTGATTTGACCTCGTGCATTATTATATAAGAGCCTATACGCTTAAAGTGAGTTGAGTTGACAATTAAAACACATACTCTTCTCCCTTTTGACTTGATCATGTGCATTATTATATAAGATCTCATACCCTTAGAGTGAGTTGAGTTGACAGTTAAATATTCATGTTTCTTGACTAGTATTTACAATGAAAAAAATCTTTAAACATGTCTTGACTACTTGAGAGATATCATTCTTAATGCAACATTCTACGTATACATTTCTTGCCACAATAAGATGAAATGATTATAATTAGTCCACTAGACTAGAAATAAGTGTCCATGGAACTACCAATGTTATAGTTGTCTTTATTAATCACATAACTTGATCCAAGATTTTTTACTTTTATCTCCTCATAGAGTTTTGAAATGGAATTCACTTTTAATGTCTCCATAATGTAACTAGATGCCAAATATTACCTATGATTAAATGTTCCTTGTTTATACTACTCTTTGTATTCATGTTGGCACACATACCATATCTTCCCACCCTTATTTAAATTTGAACATTTCCCTATTGGCACACATACCATATCTTCCCACCCTTATTTAAATTTGAACATTTCTCCATTGGCACACAAACCATATCTTCCCACCTTATTTAAATTTGAATATTTCCCCATTTAACACTTAATCTTATGTGAACTAAGTTATTATTTAGGCTAAATCCTAAATCTCTATATGAATTCTACGTAACTCCCACCCACCCAAAAATGCCACTGTCAATGCCTATAAGACTCTAGGGCTATCCCTATCTCTATCTCTATAGAGTGGTGGCTATGACTATGGCTATATCTACTTAGATTGATAGACTTAGGTTTTCATGAATGCATTCTACTATTGTTGGGGTAGATTTGCAACACGCATCATATTTGAAAGTTACAAATAGGACTCCATATAAAATTTAACATTAAAGAAGAATTTAAAATTTTAATTTAGAATAAATGTAAATATTGGACGAAACTAAATTATATTCACCTATACCTAACTCACAAATCTATCTGCTTTAATTTTAATAAATACTCTTGAAATGTGCCATATCTATTACATCGTGCAGGTAACCATACCTAGACTAAAAGATTGCTTACAACTCATGCATGCATCTACCTATAAGAGCACATACTCTTACCTCTTTATGGACTTCTATCCATAAGAACACATACCCTTAAACCTTCATACAAAACTCTACCTATAAGAACACATACCCTTACCTCTTGTGATTAGATCTCTGCATCTCCACTATTTTTCTACATGGTACACTTGAAAGTAGGTACAAAACAATAATTTGTAAAAATAACAATGAATAGTTAAATCTTAGCCATATTAATGATTTCTTAATTAACAAGAGCTTGATAGAGCTGGAGTCCCTACTTTGTGCAAAGAAAAAAGAAAGTAAGAAGCATTGTCGTAGATAGAAAAAAGATAAAGACAAACATGTTTGTTTGAACATTATAGAGAATAGAAGTTTTGTCTATATTGGATAAGCCATAGTCATAATTACAGAATTAATAATATGTTTCATAATGTGTTTAAATTTTTATTGAAGCATTGCAATAGTTTAAACAGAAAAAAATAGGTCATTAGATCAAATTATAGTACAACATACCAATCCATGGTGCTTTGTACTTTGGATCATAGTGCACATAATAATGGAGTTACCCAAATGTCAAGCCTACTTACCTTGCTTCTTCATTTACAAAATGTTTAGCAATGAATCCTAAAGAAGTCTTGATGCTTCACCTTTGTGAGCATTATATACATCAGTGGTGAGTGCTAATTGGATCATTCATGCTCATGAGAGATGAGTTAATTATGTGATTCATTACTTATAAAAAAAATGGGGCCACAGATTTTGATTTTAAAACTATGTAGTTGAATCTTTATATAACATCATAATCTAACATACTACAAAAAATACCCCTACATTTTGATGGGTGAACTAAAGAGGTCTATTATGAATGGTTGATAAGGAATACATCTTGATGAAGATTTTTCAAATAGGATGACAAGCGAAGTGGGCTTGATATAAGAAAAATTCCATACTTGAATCAACTTAGTACTAGAGGTGAGTTGCTTCACCCTCAACAAAAGCTATGTCAATATGTTTTTCCTACTAAAAATCTCTACCTAGAAATTGCTATGCTCTACTTGAAAGAAGAACATACTCTTCTTAAAAGTGGTAGACACTAAAAGCATTGATTGCACCAATCACCTCCCTTCCATTTTGTTCATAAACATTTTCCAATTTTCTAAAAATTGAGTCTTTACAGGACTCCACTATTCGAAATCCATCACTTGCAATGCATAATTGGCTTCCTCAATATTATAATGAAGTTTCTTTTTTAAGATAATATATTTGTACTACCCCATTTGACATGTTCAATTTGGTATTTTACACTAATATTTATCCAAAAAACATACCCAGCCTCCACATTACATACATTCAGACAATAAGGACATAAATCTAGCTAGTTCTAATATGCCTTATGTTTCCAGGTGCTTCTAAATATTCTTACACAATATTTTTAAGTTTCTTACCCTAACAAATGTAGTATGTAATTGTGCAGAGATGGAGGGGATTAAAATCTATGTAAAGAGAAGGGAGTGATTTGGAATAAGCAAAATTGATATGTTTATGCACCCCTAGAATTTGTTGAAGAGGAAATGCAAGACGTTAGTAAATGTTTTGCTACATATCATCAATTTGAGGAAAATTGTTTTGTATTAAGTTTGATACAATATGAGGAAAAAATAATCTGTGTTTAGATATAACAGAGTTTTTCCTAAAGCTATATGATGCCTTTCTGTGTAACTTAGGAATCTATGATTTTAATGCTTCAAAATTGCAAATTGCCATTTTTATTTAATTTTCTGGTAGAACTAATATATTTGGAAGTGTAAAACCTAGCACTCACTGAGAAAAAAAAAATTAGGCAATGTCACTATGGCATATATATAGTTAATAATTAAGGTCCATAACCATTTGCAAGAATCTGTAAGAAGGTTAAAATGACATTTGGATTGCTAATGAACTAGCATACCAATAAGGAACACTGGAGAAAATATGATAGACCTAATCATTTTTTCATATGATGCAGAATAAAATTTCTTTTGCATATAATCTGCAACTATAACTGCATAAAAATACTCACAAATGTTAGGGAATGTGAAAATGTCCTTATCATTGCAAATGTAGAAACTTATATTCAAAATTTATATGAATTTATATAAAATTGATATCAAAATTTATATATTAAAAAATTTGTTCAAATCCGAATAAATATGAATAGACAATAATTTTAAACCTATGGATTTTTTAACAAATAATGTGTAACCTTATCCTTCTATGACATCAGAACTTGAAAGATCAAATAAGGCCCAACAATCCCTATGAATAGGACAAGGCTCATTATGTTTCAAAAATTATATGATTATACTCGCGTCTTTATTTGACTATCTTTTACTACCCACTGTGATGCAAGAGCATCTTGGGTCCTTGACAATCCTATGTCACCAAAAAAACATTTTGGAGTTTGTTTGTGTTGCTCGGTTCTTGCTTTGACTGAGTTGGTTGATTTCCTTTGATTACCAAGTGTGGTCGGTTATCTCCTGGGTGGTCAATTATTTCACTGGCGCTCAACATTTCTTGTCTAATACTTGGTTATCTTTGCTCACCGACGGGTTTAGTTTTAGTTTCTATTGTGGATGACTTGTGCATTTATGTTGGGTCATAGATTTAATGTTGGAATCCATCATTGGGAAGTGTGTGGTCCCAGATCTGACCATTCCTTCTATTGATTGTGGATCTAAAGGCCGACTCAGTTTGGTAGACTCTTGTATAAATGTAGTTGTTTGGTTGTAGTTTAGGAGGAAGTTCTTAGGTAGTTTTTGGATAGAAGATAGTAAGAATAGAGATTTTGACAGATCCTCACATGTTTGAGGACTTATGTATTTCATTGTAATATCTGGCCCTAACTGGGAAGGCCTTACAGCCAAACATGTATCATTCTATTCAAAATGAATATATATGAAAGCTTCTAGATTCTCTCTCAATGTCGTGTTTGTTTTCTTCTACATGTGTTGACTAGGCTTGGATCATTAGGGTGTGCCATTGTTTGACCCCTCTTTTCTCCCTACCTTGTGTAAGGTGGTATCAGAGTGAGGTGAGATCTTGATCTAGGTCTATGGATCTAGGTTTGTAGGTTCCTCTTCAAGCCCTAGTTGATTGTTGTGGGGTAGAAAATTGTGATCTGACCTGCAATTATAGAGGGTTGTCAAGATGGTTCATGGGAGGTGAGATGCAGTTCCAAGATTGGCAGATATGCTAAGGAAGATTACTGCTAGGTTAGAAGTTGTTGAAACAACCCAGAGAAGAGGTAGACATGTTGAAGATGTTAGTGATGATGAATTTGAGGAAGAACAAGTGAATGTAGAACCTACACCTGTTATGGATCAAGGTGAAGAAATATTTTTGAAGGCCTTGACAAGCCTGAAGTCTACACCACATTTCAATCTATTAGGAATAGTCCCAAGAGATAACTAAGAGAGGCAGGGGGGTGAATTAATTATCTACAAGATTCAATTCTTTATCTAATTAAGTATACTTAAACATAAAGCATAAACACAATGAAAGAAAACATGGACACAACACCAATATTTTGGTTATGGGGAAACCCAAATAGGTAAAAACCCCGGTAGGAATTGACACCCACTAATATTCTACACTAGAGTATTATGATCCTTGTTAGAAGATCCTTAACCCTGTTAGGAGTTGCTTTACAATATATTTAGTATAGTAGACCTGGTCAAGGGTCAGACCCTATTAGGAGTCTTTTACAATTTTCCCTGTTAGGGGAGAGGACACACTATCCGAGAGCACACTGCTCAAAGGGGTGAAGGCTACAACCTTTTGTTTAACAAATACATACTATATCTGGATCTTAGTGAACTACGCTTTGACCTGCTATCTAGATCAGTTCCAATGAATAACACAAGTACTTTACTTGGTCACATAGACCTTCTTTTGATGGCTCAACACTTCACACACTCTGCTCTGCTCTACTTAATCAACTATGAACCACACTCCAGCAATCACAAATGACTGCCTATAAATATCTTTCCTCTAAATGATATAATTAAGTCAGCCTATTAGAACCACCTTGAAATCATATTAGAGAAACGATAATAAAATCCAATAAACATTCTGTCGGCTCTACTATGCACGCAACACATTCTGGGACCTGTCTAACAAGATAATTGTAGATGCACGCAACACACTATCGGCTCTACCAAAACAACTGGATCTTTCTCTATAAGTTGAATTAAATCATGTGCTCTTAACTAAACATCAATAACTCTTCTCTTAGCTTAACTCCAAGGGTGCATACCATAAAGATAGGCACAACTCAAGAACTAATAAAATCTTTGTCGACTCTTTTGAATAAACACAAGAAACTATTGTTGGCGAATAGTGACTGCGTAACTTCACTTCTACTAAATATCAGACTATGCATCCATAATTGAAACATCACTAACATGTCTTCAATAGATATCCAAGTGTACAAGGCTCCATGATAACTATACAAACAACTATACACAAAACACTACCTGTTACTCTATCAGGAACACTGTTGACACAAGCTGCTATATAACTGTCTGTACTAACAGTTAACCTCTACACCCATGATATCATGTTGATATTATGTCCATGTTACATATACTAAAATCTTACTACATAAGACTTCCACACATGCTACTTTCCATATGTTTTCATCAATGAAAAACATACAGTCAGTCCTAGCCTGCTAGAAAATCTCCAACAATCTCCCCCTTTGGCATTGATGGAAACATGTGGAATGAAAAACTACCACCAAATGAAATGAACATTTCTTTTATAAAATTCTCCATTTCCTCTTCAAAAATCCCCCAAAGATGAATCCTCCATCTACTGCAACATTTTCTAATATTCTCCATTTCCTCAACTGAACTGCTATCATATCTGAATACTGCTCCCCCTTATTATATTACTCTTCCTTTGCTTCTATTTTTCATGAATCTGTATATTACTCCCCCTTTGACATCAATGGAAAGGACACCATTCATTTTAAGCATCAGTACTACTCCTGAGGTAGAGTAGTCAACCTTCCATCAATCCTTGAGGACCGATGCCTTTCCTTCTTTCTTCTAAGCAGAATCAGGGAAGGGAATTACTCCCAACTTCTCCCTGACATACTCAAAAGTATCCTTAGCGAAGGGCTCTGTGAACATATCTACCAACTGATCTTTAGTACTCACATAGTCCAACTTGACTTCTTTCTCTTCCACTTTCTCTCTTAGGAAGTGATACTTGATCTCAATGAGCTTTGTCTTTGCATGCATCATAGGGTTCTTAGACATATTGATGGTGCTAGTGTTATCACAGTGAATAATAATAGGATAATCAATTTGAATTCCAAAATCCTTTATCATCTACTTGATCCAAACAATTGTAGAACAATTCAAGGCTGCTGCAACATGCTCTGCTTCTACTGTTGACTGAGAAATATAATTTTGTTTCTTTTTTATCCAAGTGACAAGTCTATCACCAAGAAACACTGCTCCACCTGAAGTACTCTTTCTATCATCAACACATCCTGCCCAATTTGCATCAGTGTACACATGAAGCTCAACATTTTCTGAATTAGGATACCATGGACCATAATCTATAGTTCCCTACAAGTATTCAAATATTCTCTTTACTGCCATGAGGTGACTTTGTTAAGGTTCAGCTGCAAATCTTCCAACTATGCCAACTGCATTGGAAATATCAGGTCTAGTCTGAGTAAGATATATGAGTTTACCAATCATAGACTTATACAATGTTATATCTACTACTAGTGAGTCATCTTCTTTTGTAAGCTTGCATCTAGTGATCATAGGGGTTCCTACTAGCTTGTAATCATCCATCTTGAATTTCTTCAGTATCTCTTTCACATATTTTGACTGATTAATAAAAATTCCTTTTTATGTCTGCTACACATTTAGTCCCAAAAAGTATTTGATAGGACCAATCATACTCATCTCAAACTCATTCTACATTTCTTTGGCAAATTCAGCACTAAGCTTGTCATTACCTCCAAAGATAATGTCATCAACAAATATAGCTACAAGTAGTAAACCTTCATATGTCTCTCTAATGAATAGATTACAATTTGCTACTCCTTTCTTGAATCCAATCTTTGTTAAGTATCCATCTAGTCTCTCATACCATGCTCTAGGGGCATGCTTAAGTCCATAGAGGGCCTTCTTCAATCTTCATACCATATCAGGTATGTTTGATAAGGTGAATCCTTTTGGCTGCTCAATGTATACTTCTTTCAAATCTCCATTCAAGAATGCTGACTTGACATCCATATGATAAAGTTTGAAGTTTTTGACTATAGCATAAGCTAGAAATAAATTAATAGCTTCTAATCTACTCACAAGTGAAAATGTGTTTGAATAATCAATGCCTTCTCTTTGTGCATACCCTTTACATACTAACCTTGCTTTATTTCTTACTACTGTACCATCTTCAGTCATCTTGTTTCTGAATATCCACTTTGTTCCAATCACATTCTTGTCACTAGGTCTTGGGACCAGTTCCAAGTGTCATTCTTAATAATCTGATCAAGTTCTTCTTTCATAGCATCATGCCAATCTGAATCATTACATGCATCTTCAACACTTAAAGGTTCAATCTGAGATAGTAAACATATCGCTTCACTGCTAGCTAGCTTCTTTGCTTGTGACCTTGTTAAGACTTTGCCGCATTGATCTCCAATGATGTCTATCTTGGAATGATTTCTTGATGTAAACTTCAGAAATTTAGGTGATGCTAACTCATCAACCTTAGGAGTTCCTTCTTCACTTGTCTTAGGGTCATTGAATAACACATCAATACTATCAAATATTTTCTCAATGACTATCTCACTAGTGGAGGGTCTAGGTTCTTCTTCAATCATGGGTGAGTAATCATGATATCTTTCTTGAACCATAAACTTTTCATCAATTTAACATGAGCACTTTCTATGATCTTATTCAATCTTAAATTGAAACATCTATAAGCTTTACTTTTAGTAGAGTAACCAAGAAAAATACCTTCATCACTTCTTGTATCAAACTTGCCTACTGCTTCATCCCTCTTGATGTAGCACTTGCTTCCAAATATTTTGAAGTATTTTACCATGGGAACATTACCAAACCATAGCTCATATGGTGTTTTGTTAGCATCTGGCCTCAATTGAATTCTATTGATGGTATAGACTATTGTATTGACCACATCTCTCCAATAGGTGTGTGCAACTTTTCCTTCTATCATAATGGTGTGCGTTGTATCAAGAATGATCCTTTTCCTTCTCTCTATAATTCCATTCTATTGTGGGGTTCTAGGTGCACTTAATTGTCTCTTTATGCCATGTTCTTCATAGTACTCATAGAATCTGTCAGAGGTGAATTCTCCTCCTCTATCCGATCTCAAACATTTTATCTTTAGTCCAGATTCATTCTCAACCTTAGCTTTGAATATTTTGAATTTCTCAAATGCTTTTGACTTATCTTTCAAGAATGCAACCCACATAATCCTAGTATAATCATCAACAAACAAAATGAAATATCTTTCACCATAGTATGATCTTGTTTGAGTTGGACCACATAGGTCTGTATGAATCAGATCCAACATGTTCTCTGCTGAATTCTGCTTGCTCCTGAAAGAATTTCTCACATGCTTCCCCATCACACATTCCCTACATATAGTATCAACTGGCTTTGCTATGCTAGGTAGATCTCTTACTGCCTTTACATTGCTTATCTTTACTATGTTATCAAAATTGATATGACATAGTCTTTTATGCCACAACCAACTATCATCAACTTTAGCAACAAAACAACTTGCTTCTGAATTTAGTTGAAAAACATTACCTCTTGTCTTTGAGCCTGATGTAATCATAACACCATCTTTATTGTTAATGATGCATTTGTCAGTTTTGAACTCCAACTGATAGCCTTTTCCAAGTAATTGTCCAACACTGAGAAGGTTATGTTTCAAACCATCAACATAAAGAACATCATCAGTACTATTCTTTCCATCCAAGGTGATGGCTCCTCTACCAACTATTGGTTTAGGAGTGTTGTCTCCAAATATGACCATACCGCCATTGTATTTGTCCAAATGAACAAACCTACCTTTATCACCTGTCATGTGATGTGAAAAACCATTGTCTATAATCCAGTTTGTCCTTATGTCAACTTGTGAAATCAATGCTGGCTCTTGATTCTCTTTCTTATCTTCATGAACTATCTTATTATTCATTTTGTCTATAATAGAAATGAATCCAATTTCTTCTTCACCAGATTCTTCATCTAAAACTCCATCTCCAGCATAGTAGCATTCCTTATAATACTTAGGCTTGTAATCCTTTTTGAACTTTCAAGTTATAGTAGGAAACTTAGATGCAAATTGATTGATCTTATTGCATGAAAAGCACTTAAATGGTAATTGACCTTCATATTTACCTTTTCCTTTCTTTTCTCTTTTGGAAATCACAAAAATGAAATCATCTAGTGTTTTCTCTTCATCATCATCATCAAAATTACCAGAAGTGTTTGCAGATTTCTTACCATGAACTATTTCTTTGAAAGCTATCTCACTCTTTGGTTCTATCTTCAATCTTGAGATCTCAAAAGATAAGATTTTACTAATCAAGGTCTCTCTCTTGAAATTTGATGTAAGCTACATGGTCTCATCAAGGATGTTGATCTTGCTTTCATATTTAGGAGTGAGAGTAGTCATTAACTTGTCCATGATGTCCTCCTCTGAAATCTCTCCACCATTGTTTCTGATTCTAGCAACTGCTTCATTTAACCTTTGATTGTAAGCTCTGATATTTTCCTCAGGCAACATCTCTAATGCATTGTATCTTTTCTTCCATGTCTTTCTACACACATCCTTTTCTTGTTTGTCTCCTTCAAATATGTCTTCTAGGTGCTTCCATATTTTGTGGGATGTATCTACTTTTTTATTTCTAAAAACTCACCATCAGATAGGGCATTGATAAGGGCTTCTTTAGAAATAGCATTCTAATGAAAAAATTCCTTTTGCCTATCTGTAGCATCATCCTATGCAAGGTCTTCTAGGGTAGGTATCTTGGCTACTTTGATAGTTACATCAAAAACTTCAAAACCAATGCACTGCAAATGGGTCACCATCTTGTTCTTCCAATCAAGATAATTATCTCCATCAAACTTAGGACTTTCTTTCCTAAAGTATGCCATCTAATCAATCTCAAGCTGTTAAACTTTCTCTCTAAGGCACTTGGCTCTGATGCTAATTGTTAGGAATAGTCCCAAGAGATAACTAAGAGGGGGGGTGAATCAGTTATCTACAAGATTCAATTCTTTATCCAATTAAGTATGCTTAAACATAAAGAATAAACACAATGAAAGAACACATGAACACAACACCAATATTTTGGTTATGGGGAAACCAAAATAGGTAAAAACCCTGGTGGGAATTGACACCCACTAATATTCTGCACTAGAGTATTATGATCCTTGTTAGAAGATCCTTAACCCTATTAGGATTTTCTTTACAATATATTTAGTATAGTAGACCTGGTCAAGGGTTGGACCTTGTTAGGAGTCTTTTACAATTGTCCCTATTAGGGGAGAGGAAGCACTATTCGAGAGCACATTGCTCAAAGGGGTGAAGGCTACAACCTTTTGTTTAATAGATACACACTATATCTGGATCTTGTTGAACTACACTTTGACCTACTGTCTAGATCAGTTCCAATGAATAGCACAAGTACTTTACTTGGTCACATAGACCTTCTTCTGATGGCTCAACACTTCACACACTCTGCTCTGCTCTGCTTAATCAACTATGAACCACACTCCAACAATCACAAATGACTACCTATAAATATCTTTCCTCTAAATGATATAATCAGGTCGACATGTTAGAACCACCTTGAAATCATATTAGAGAAACCATAACAAACTCCAATAAACATTATGTTGGCTCTACTATGCATGCAACACATTCTGGGACCTGTCTAACAAGATAATTGTAGATGCATGAAACACACTGTCAACTCTACCAAAACAATTGGATCTTTCTCTATAAGCTAAATTAACTCATGCAATCTTAATTGAACATCAATAACTCTTCTCTTAGCTTAACTCTAAGGGAACATACCCTAAATATAGGTGCAACTCAAGAACCAATACAATCTCTGTTGGCTCTTCTGAATAAACACAGGAAATTGCTACTAGCATATAGCGACTACATAAATTCACTTCTACTGAATATCAGACTATGCGTCCATAACTAAAATATCACTAACATGTCTTCATCATATATCCAAGTGTGCAAGGCTCCATGATAACTGTACGAACAACCATACATAGAACATTGCATGTTACTCTGTTAGGAACACTACTGACACAAGTTGCTATATAACTATCTATACTAATAGTTAACCTCTGTGCCCATGCTATCATGCTAATATCATGTCCATGTTACATATACTAAAAGCTTACTGCATAAGACTTCCATGCATGCTACTTTCCATATGTTGTCATTAATGACAAACATACAGTCAGTACTAGCCTGCTGGAAAATCTCCAACACAATCCTCTTGAGTATGGTGGAAAGCTAGATTCTAATGAATTGGTGGACTGGATCACCGAGATGGAAAATTATTTTGAGTATGAAAACATTCCCAAAGACAAGAAGGTGAAGATTGCAAGCACAAAGTTGAAAAGTCATGCATCCTTATGGTGGGAACATCTGCAGCTGGATAGGACAAGGAAAGGAAAAGACAAAATCAAGGTATGGAATAAAATGGTGAACAAATTGAAAGGAAAGTTCTTACCTTGTGATTATCAGATTAACCTAGTTTGACGAATGCAAAGTTTGAGCCAAAAAGATAGCTCGGTAAAAGAGTATACTGAGGAATTCTATAGATTAGATATAAGATCCAAACATGATGAAGATGATGTGGAAAGAATTGGTAGATACCTGAACGGTTTGAGAGTTTCCATCCAAGAGGAAATTAGTATGGTAAAGTTGGAGAACATTAAAGAGGCTTATCAATTTGCATTAAAGGCCGAGGAGAAATTGAAAAAAGATAGAGAGGTTGAGGTGGTAGATTCCCTAGAGGAAGGGATAGATCCAATGGTGAAAATGTTAGATCTAAACTAGAAAAGACAAATCTAGACAAAGGCAAGACCGAGTGGAAAGCTGAAAGTTCATCTAGAGGTAGAGGTAGTAACTACCGAGGTGGTTATGGTAGAGGAAGTTTCCGAGGAACTTGTTACAATTGTGGAGAAGATGGACATAGATCTTTTGAATGTACACATGCTAGTAAGAAGGTTGGTAGCAGTAGAAATGCTTTGGTGCAAGAAGAGTCACCGAATGAACCTGAGAAAGAAAATAACTTGATGGTAAGGAGAGCACCATGGAATGAAAATAAGAAGGAAGATCCAGTAAGGAAAATTTTGTTCAAGACTAGATGTAGAGTTTCTAATAAATTTTTGAAGGTAATCATTGACAGTGGTAGCTTGGAGAGTTTGGCATCTGAGGAGATGGTCACAAAATTGTAGTTGGAAAGATTGGTACATCTGAAGCCCTATCAGATTTCATGGATCAAAGATGAGCATACACTCCTAGTAAGTGAACAATGTTATGTAAATTTGAAGATTGGAAAGTACTATGTTAAGGTGTTATGTGATATCATGCCTATGGATTGTTGTCATATTTTGTTGGGTAGACCTTGGCAATATGATAGACCTGCTATATATGATGGGAGATTGCATAAGTATACTATTGTGGCTGATGGAAAGAAACAAATCTTGTTACCATTGATGGAAGAACCTGTTAGTAATGTTTGCACATTTGTGAAAGTTTTCTTGATGGAGGGAAGAAAGTTTGTTAACTCTTTGAAGAAGAATGATGTATGTTTTGTTGTAATCCCTAACAAACTAAGTAAGAAAATAGAGGATAATGTCCCTAAGGAGATTGATAAGTTACTCACCAAGTATAGTGATATCATTTCTAATAATGTACCTGATGGTTTTCCACCAAAAAGAAGCATTTATCATTGTATGGATCTAATCCCTAGAGCTAGTTTACCTAATAAGGCACCTCATCGATTGACACTACTGAGAATCAGGAATTGAACCAACAGATTCAAGAATTACTAGAGAAAGTTTTGATCAAAGAAAGTTTGAGTCCTTGTGTAGTACCTATTGTATTGGCACCTAAGAAGAATGGAGAATGGAGAATGTGTACTAATTCCATAGCAATCAATAAGATAATAGTGAAGTATAGGTTTCCTATACCGAGAATGGATGACATAATGGACAGTTTGACTGAAGAAAAGTATTTCACCAAAATTGATTTGAAAAGTGGGTATCATCATATCAAAATCAGAGAAGATGATGAATGAAAGAATACTTTCAAGATAAAAGAAGGTTTGTATGAGTGGTTTGGCAAGTTTTTACTGAAATTTCATAAGGAATTTTAGTTCAATTTGTAATGCTATGACTAAAACTATGAGCGGAGACAAAAGAGAATTCAAGTGGACACATGGAGCTGATAGAAGTTTTGAGACTCTGAAGCAGAAGGTTGTTAAATTACCTATTTTGGCATTACCTGATTTCAATAAGGTATTTCAAGTGGAATGTGATGCAAGTGGAAGTGCAATTGGAGCTATGTTGAGTCAAGAAGGTAAACCTGTTGCTTTCTTTAGTGAAAATTTGAATGATGCTAGAAGGAAATATTCTGTGTATGATCAAGAATTCTATGCTATTGTTAAAGCACTAAAGAAATGGAGACATTATTTGATAGCGAGTGAATTTGTGTTGTATACTGATAGTAGGCTCTACAATATTTGGGTAGTCAGAATAAGTTGAACTAGAGACATATGAAATGGGTTGAGTATTTGCAAAGTTACACATTTGTGATAAAGCATAAGAGTGGAGTCACTAACTGAGTTGCTGATGCATTGAGTAGAAGAAGATCTTTGATGACCGAGATGAAAATTAAAGTTCTTGGTTTTGATGAGATGAGAGATTCTTATGAGTTTGACCCTAATTTTTCTGAGCCATGGAGAAAGTCCAAAGCACCTATTGAAGATCAACAAGATACTAAATGGGATGAATATTTTATTTAGGAAGGTATGTTGTTTAAAGGTATTCAATAATGTATACCAAGAGGAATAATGAGAACTAATCTAATAAAGGAAAAATATAGTAGTGGTTTGGTTGGACATTTTGGTATTGATAAAACATGGAATTTTCTTAAGGAGAAATACTATTGGCCGCAGTTGTATAAAAATGTTCAGAAATTTGTGAAAAGTTGTGGAATTTTTCAAGTTGCAAAAGGAGTAAGTTAGAATACTGGATTGTATACACCAATTGCTATTCCTGATAAACCTTGGATTGACATTAGTATGTACTTTGTTCTTGGCTTAGCAAAGACAGTAAGAGGTAATGATTCTATAATTTTTGTTGTGGATAGATTTTCTAAGATGGCACATTTTATTGTTACCCAAATTTTCCTATTTCATACAAATTCGGCTAAATCTCTCCTAAGGCCTGCATTTTTCCCCTGCCGAGCACCCCTAAAATTTTCATGACTTTATAACTTGTTCTTTGGCCTCTGCAATTTGTTCTATCCTCTAGTCTGCAAGTCCAAATTTTCATAAAAGTAGTGTAATGCCCAAAATTTTGGGACAAAACACAACCAACAAATTTTTTTTTAAAAGGTTATAAGTTTCACGTTCACGATGCAGGACAAAAGTTCTATGACGAGGTCCAAAAGCGACAAGAGGTCAAACCTCAACAAAGTTGTTTTCCAAAGTATGCTAGATGAAAATTCAATATAATCAAAGTTTGTTAATCAACTTGACGATCAATTTCGTCAAATGTTAATCTATTAATCCTTTAGATTATCTAAGAGGAACAACATGTTTATTGTTAACGTTATTCTTTAAATAGGTTAACCATTCCCAATTATGTAAATTTCAAGACCAATTTGATTATGAAAATTAAATTGAAATTTACCTAATTGGGAATGGTTAACCTATTTAAAGAATAACATTAACAATAAACATGTTGTTCCTCTTAGATAATCTAAAGGATTAATAGATTAACGTTTGATGAAATTGATCGTCAAGTTGATTAACAAACTTTGATTATATTGAATTTTCATCTAGCATACTTTGGAAAACAAATTTGTTGAGGTTTGACCTCTTGTCACTTTTGGATCTCATCATAGCACTTTTGTCCCGCATCGTGAATGTGAAACTTATAACCTTTTAAAAAGAAAATTTGTTGGTTGTGTTTTGTCCCAAAATTTTGGGCATTATAGTAGCCGTTGTGCCAAAAAAAAAGGAAAAACCCTAGAATTCCCTTTGGCTTGTTATAATTCTTTGTTACTTTATTGGCCACTTATATTTCTTCGATACCCATGTGTGTAATTTTTCCTTTGGCCGCGCATTCGCTAAGTCTTCCGGTGGTTATCTGTTCCTTTTAGCAACTGGGTGACTGTAGTGGTCGCGTAATATCTTATTCCTGGTGGTTAAGTCCTTGACAGCTAGCGATCCAGTGAAGCAGTTACCCTCTTCCTTCAATCACATGATCACTTAAGTGTTTGGCAGTCACTCTATGTGGGGGTCCTAGTTAGGAAGATCAATGGTTGTCGTGAGTTCGCAAGGGGTCTGTCAGAGGCTTGTGATATCATGACAGCCGTCGATCCTCCCTTTTGATGTAGCGCTTCAACCTTTGTGTGGGTCCATTGCCACATTGTCTGACTTGGAGGCTCTTGATTGGCCAAAGGATTGTGATGTGTAACTTTGTCAGAGCGGGCCTAGCAGACTATGTCCCTTTTGATCAACGGTTGGCATATCTTCTCAAGCTATTTTTCTGACACTTGAGATTATGTGCCAACTATTGATTTCACTTTATTGTCAGAGCCTTTGGAGGTGGGTCCTTTCCTGCTAATTTACCATGTTATGATTGGTTTTCGGAGTGTTGACAAAGATTTCCAGGTGGACCCGCGTGTCAGTGGGGTCCCAGTGAAAAGGTGATCTATGATTGGCGCATGATTGGAAGGAATATTCAAAAGGTATGAGATCTTGCACCCGCCGTTGGATTAGAATCTTGTCTTAAGTGGGTCCGATGTTAGGGAAGGGCTGAGGTGTTTGTTGATGAGGCAAATGAAGCAAATGAGGGTTTGACGTGTGGCAATTCTGGGCCTATGGATAGTAAAGTTTTCTGTGAATCAGTGACTAAGGGTTTCTCATGTTCGCTTAATGTAACCTGGGGTTATTAAAAGATTTAGTTATTCAGTGACTGTAGTGTTCGCTGAATCGCTTGCCCCAACTGGAGTTAAGAAATGTATTTCATGAATAGGAGAAGAGGTCTTCAGTCATGTAGTTGCTGAATGACTTAAAAGAGGAAAAGCCAGAGTGGGTCCAGGATGACAGGTTTGCTAACATGCTCAATTCCTATTGGCTGTAGTGTGCTAAGGTGGGCCAAAGACTTTTCAAGGGGTTTTATAACTGTTGTCAGGATAATATGAACTATTCATCTACCGAGAAGTGTAAGACATCGACGGTCACATTTTAAAATGACTGGCTAGCCGTTAGTTTTCAAACTCAAATTTGTCTAAGAGGGTTTTTTGATAGTATTTGATTTGCAGGCCGTAAGCGGCGAGGTAGCTCAAAAAATTTATGTCTCTAGGACATTTTTAGTTAAAGGAAGATGATGAGGAGGTCTGGGCACCCATCATGGGTCATTTCTTATCTCAGAAAGGTACTAGTTATGCATTCATGGTGAGACTTTGTGCAGGAAAGTGGATGAATCCAAGTTGCTTGTCTGTAGGTTGATGTAGTACAGAGATGGGCACGTAAACAAATATCTAATCAGCCATTATGTTGCAAAAATACTTTTATGATCAGATTTGATGGGTTAGGGTTTGAATATTATTCTAATGTAAAATCCATGAAACCCTAGTTAGGTTTTTGACTCTTGCCTACATGTAGTTGAGTTGGTATATATTATATTTTTGGAGCTTTTGAACTCAGAGTTGGACAATTGTAGAAGAAATTCATCTTTTCTTAAAGGTCATTTGTGGTATCATTTCTACCCCCTGGCTTATACAGTTGTAAACCTTTCATTGATAATTAAAGCATTGCAGAGGTATTTTGTGACAATCCTTCATGTCCCTATGCTTCCTTGTTTGGATTATCTCTTATTGGATTGAAATATATGATGTTTTCAGTGATATCTTAGGGTTCTTGATCCCTCTTACTTTCTATAATTATGTGTGTTATTTTGTTTGATTTGATTTAGATGTTTTTGTGGGTATACTTCAGCCCCCTAACAGTCCTGTCTCAATCCTACACCGAGTTGTAGAAGTGAATGTCTGCTTGTAGGTCATAAGTTGTGTCTTATGTTCAGGCCCTCCTATGAAACACTTATGCAAGCCTATTCAGTAAGTTATGACCTAGTAGACCTAAGCCTTTCATTGATTCCATTCCTCTATACTAAGATCCAAACCCTAATTTTGATGTATCACCTAGTAGGTAGTTTTCTTTCGAGTCATTTCCCTTTCAAGCACTCCTTCTATCCTTTTCCCTCAAAATTTTTACTTTTCATGTCTAGAAGCAAATTAGGGTGATTATCCAATAGGAACTAGCATAGAACTTAGAGGTATCATCTCAGTTAGCATAGGTCCCACAACCTAGAGATGATTCCCATGTTATACTGGGTTATTAAGACTACAAGAGCTTGAAACAAGGGTTTAAACTTAGCGTATAACAATTCTGGCACGCCTGGTGGGACTGCACAAGAAGTTCATTGTTTGAAGATTATGTTATCTTTGATATACAGATCGCATAATACAAGCTTTTAGAAGTTGTTCTATCAAGTGTATTTGGTGACTCCATTGATTTCAAATAGCCAGGCCAACCTTGTTCAAGGTTTATGAGAAAGATTGAGACCAGAAGCTCAAAGCCCACTAAATTTTTAGAGTTGCCCTCAAGAAGAAGTCATAAAGGCAGGTCAATTCAAAGAACATCCCCTACAAGGAGAGTTCAATCAACACCACCAGATACCTCAGAAAGGAGACCTTTTCCCTTCCATTTTAGAAGAAGGGGCAGATCTCTAACCAGAGATCTAGAAGAAGATTCAAATCCAGCAGTAAATATAGCTCATATAGTTGTTAATCTTCAATTTCCAGCTCCTACAATGGCTATGCCATTTTCCTTTGCACCATTCAACCAAGGAAGCCCATTAGCCTTTGCTCAACATCATGATGTGCCCTTGGTGGCACTAAAGAGTATACCTTATTTCACAGGTGAAGGGCAGACAACTACTTTCGAACACATAAGGGATGTGACCACCATCTATAGCATACACAACATAACTCAAGAGGATGTGGCCACAAAATTATTAGCAGCCTCTCTAAAAGGTAAGGCCCTTGAATGGTTTAGAACTTTAACTATTGGTTCCATTACTTCATGGGATGAGTTAGGAGATGCGTTAAGTAAGCATTTTGAGGATAAATCAGATAACTTGTCTTTAGTCAAGCAGATAACAACTATAAAGAGAGACCCTCAAGAGAAAATGACAGATTACAATAGTAGATTCCTCAAAACATGGAATAGAATTCTAGTGTCAGTAAGGCCATCAGCTAACCATGCTTTCCTATATTACTTGCAAAGTTTGAATGGTCAAATTTATGTCATGATCCAATTTATGGGTGGTACTTCCTTACCCCAAGCTTTTGACATAGTTGTTAGGGCTGAAAATTATTTAATTCAAATGGGTATGATTGCTAGAAGGCCACCAATTCCCATCTTCCCTATTCCCACCATATTAGCACCTCAAGCTAGTACTAGTGGTCAAGAGCTAACAACTAGTTTTTCTCAAGAGCTACAAGAGATAAAGAATAGCCAATAGAGTAGTCAACAAGAAATGACAAACTTGTTGTAGACCTTGACTAAAGAGGTTACAAATTTGAAGAAACAAGGTCAAGGAATCAGACCACCTTTTTAGCCACAAGGCCAAGGTCCTAATCAGCAATATCAAAATCAAGGGCAGACTTACCAACAAAATAGGCCTACATACCAAGGAGGCTATCAAGGAAAAAGGAAAAGTTTTAACCAAAGACCATTCCAACCATATAGCCCTACACCTCTAAATTCTACAAATCCAGTGAGGGATATGGTTCCTAGTCAAAATAATATGGCTATGGATAATGAATGGTGTTTTCCTTGTAATCAGCCTCATAATTAGGCTACATGTTCAAATGGATGGATGAACCAAGCTCTAATGGTTCAAAATGCCTCACAAGCTCAATTAGAGGCTTCATCCAGTGGGTTAGTTCCTCAACAAGAACCACAAGAAAATGAGACTGCTCTCTTTAATTGGGAGCAACCAGACTTCAATGGAGTCAATGATGAAGTTTCTTTTGTTTCTTATACAAGAGCAAAAAGGAGAGCTCAAGACATGGAGAGAGTAGATTCCAATGCCAAAGCCACTACATCTACAGAGCCACTATAGCAAGCTGATCATTACAAGCAAAGAAGGACAACATTCTAAAGAGGTGGAGCCCATCATAGTGAAAGAACAATAGAAAGTACACACTATGACACCTTTCAATATTATTGAAAACATGAAAAAGGTTAATGTCACCGTGTCCATGTGGGACTCTTTGGCCCTTCTCGGACAACCTGAATTCTTGAAGAAAGATATGACAGAGGTGGCAACTCCTCAACTTGCAAAAGAAGCTGCAAAGCTAGTATTGGTTAACACTGATCAAGAAAAGGAGGCTCCAAGTAGCAACTCCAAAGGCAATGCCACACAAGGTAGGAATTCAAAGCCACCTCCCTTTTATGTATCTTTGATCATTGGAAAATTTTTAGTACATAATTGTATGGTGGATAGTGGGGCTACTAGCACTGTCATGCCCAAGAAGGTAGCTGACTAATTAGGACTGAAATATGAGCCCTTCCGAAAGAAGGTTACACAAATTGATGGATCCTCAGTCAATACTATAGGTGTCACCAAGGATACCAATTTAATCCTACATGCTAGTCCTAATTTTTCAATCCTCCTTGATATATATATCATAGATCTCCCTGCATTATTTGCTATATGTCTTTCAAGGGAGTTTACAGCCAAGATAGGAGGCTACCTATCTTCTGACTGGTCTCACGTGCTATTTCATACAAGATATGGGACCAAGGTCACCATTAAGTCAGAACCATTAGCACCACACCACATAGAACCTTATGTGTCCAATACCATCAATGTAAACTACCCCATATTTGATGACAATGACTTCCAAACTATTAGTGAAGCAAACACAAAGATAGAGAGCATCCCTGATATTCTTCTAGATGAAAGAGCTTCAGAGGTCCAAGAAAATATTATTTGGGATTTTGGTTTGGGAAGTTTTTTAATACAAGAAAGTGGATCCATAGAGCCAAGCCTTTTCAAAGAGAACACTGATTCAAAGGATCAGAATAATTAGGTTTGGGAACTATTTTTTGATGGAGCTAGAAGTAGACATGGTTCTAGCGGTGCTGCTATGCTAGTATCCCAAAAAGGAGAAAGGTATTATACTACCTTTAGATTCAGTTTCTCCTGCACTAGCAATACTACAGAGTATGAAATCCTAGTCAATGGACTAGAGTGGGCTAGAAAAAGAGGGCTTAAGGCCTTAAAATTTTATGGTGACAGTGAGTTAGTTGTCAGCCAAGTAAGAGGGATAAGTGCAACCAAGAATGACACTTTGAAAGCATGCAAGCTTAGAGTTTGGGATGCTATTGAAGAATTTTGTGCTTTCAATATTGTTGCTATCCCTAGGAAGCTAAATCAAAATGTAGATAGGCTAGCTACTATTGGATCTCAGTATGACATTCCAAATAGTGTTTCAAAAGAAATAGATCAACAACATATCAAGGTGATTTTCAGACCATCTATTCTTGATAATGATGTCAATTGGCAAGTGTTTGACAATGATGAACAAATTCTACAATTCTTGTTTGAAGATGTTTTTTCATAGTACAATCAAGATAGGCTATCACAAAACTATGGTGATCAAGTGATACAACTGAAGTCCAATAAGATGCCTAGAGGTCTTGTTACATTAGAGACTATCTTCAACAAGGATGATGAAGTTAAGAAGAGAAAAGCTGGCCTAGTAGTTCAACAAGAACATTGTGTTGAATTAGAGTTGGAACCAGGTAGGAGCTTACAGTTTGGAAAAGTGAACACTAAATTTGAAAAGCAAGCTTATACCCGATTATTCAAAGAATTTAGTGATGTATTTGCATGGCAATATGAGGATCTCAAAGGTTTTGATCCTACCCTTTCCCAACACACTATTGAGTTAGAGCCTAAAGACAAACCAGTAAGGCAAAAGCAAAGGCCTGTTAATCCCAAGCTTGAGCCACTTATGCATAAATAAGTACTCAAATTAATAGAAAGTGGTATCATCTACCCCATCAAGCATACTAGTTGGGTTTCCAACCTTGTTCTTGTTAGGAAGAAGAATGGGGAGCTGAGGTTATGTGTTGAATTTAGGGATCTTAATAGGGCTTCATTAAAAGACCACCATCCACTACCCTCTATGGAACAAATCTTACAATGTGTCTCTGGATCTAAGAGATTTTCATTATTGGATGGCTATTCAGGATACAGTTAGATCTTAGTGAATGAAGAGGATCAATACAAGACTGCATTTACAACCAAGTGGGGAACCAAGGCTTATCAAAAAATGCCCTTTGGTCTATCAAATGCAGGTGCTACATTCCAAAAGGCAATGGATACGACCTTTAAAAGCCTCATGTACAAGTTTGTGCTGGTCTATCTGGATGACATAACTGTCTATTCTAAGCATGCAGTAGATCACATCAAACATTTGACGCAGATTTTTGAAAGGTGTAGAGAATTTGGGATATCTCTTAATCCCAAGAAATGTGTGTTTGTAGTTCATGAAGGAAAACTATTGGGATATGTAGTATCCAAAGAAGGAATTACAATGGATCCTGAGAGAATTGAAACCATCCTAGAGCTACCCCTACCACATCACAAGAAAAGTCTCCAATCTTTCATAGGAAAGATTAATTTTGTTAGGAGGTTCTTGCCTAATATTGCAGATTTACCAAAGCCTTTGACAGCCATGTTAAAGAAGAGTTCAACTTTTAGTTGGACCAAAGAAGGGAGAGTCAATTTCCAAGCTATCAAAGAGGCCTTAATAGAAGCCCCTACTCTCCTAAACCTAAATTTTAGTAAGGATTTTATCCTTTATGCTTATGGGGGTCATGATGCTATATCTGCAATGTTGACCCAAGAAAATTAAGATGGATTGGAGCAGCCTATTGCTTTCTTTAGCAAAAGATTAGAAGAGTATGAACAAAGATACTCTTTTGTAGAGAAACATGTACTTGCTATGGTAAAAAGCCTCAAAAAGTTTAGATATCTATTGACTCACAGCAAGGTACACTTGAAGGTTACTCATCCAAGTGTCAAAGAATTTTTTCTTTCCAAGGACTTAAATGAGAAAAGAGTTGGCTGGATCACCAAGGTGATGGAGTATGACATAGATATTCAAACTCCCAAGCTAGTTAGAGGAAGAGGTCTTTGTGAGCATTTGGCAGAGGATGAAAGTTCAAAGAAATTAGAGCAAATAGATGCATCTTTGGTGGTGCATTCTATAGAGGAACAAGCCAAGGAAATAAGTTGGTTGCCTAATATGATCAATTATTTGAAGACAGGAAAATGTCCTGTAGGTCTAGATTCAGCAAAAAGGAGGTATTATAGGTTGCAATCTATTCCTTTTGTGTTGATAAATGAAGTTCTTTTCAAAAAGGATCACAGTGGTGTCCTTTTAAGATGCATAGATTCAGAAGAGATAGCTGATGTTCTATTTGAGTTTCATGATGGACCTTCTGGAGGTCACTTTTCTCCTAGGACTACTACTTTTAAAATCATGAGGGTCAGATACTATTGGCCATCTATCTTTAAGGATAGTCATGATTATGTCAGAAATTGCATCAAGTGTGCCATGTTTGTAGGAAAAGAAAGGCTTGCAGCCTTACCCCTACAACCAATCAAAACAGAGCAACCCTTCATGAAGTGGGGTATAGATTTAATTGGAATAATCAATCCTCCATCTAGTGCAGGCCATAAATGGATAATTACTACAACTGATTACTTCACTAGATGGATAGAAGAAATTGCATTAAAAGAAGCCAATAAGAGTGTTGTATTAAGTTTTTATAATGATATAGTTCATAGGTTTGGCACTCTTGATTCCATCATATCAGATAATGCATTGGCATTCACAGGCCTCAAAGTCTTAGAGTGGGCAGTCAAGAATGGCATCTATCTGAATACCAGTTCCAATTATTACCCCCAAGGCAATGGCTTAGTTGAATCAACAAATAAGAACTTGATTAGGATAATCAAGAAGACTCTTTAAGAAAATTAGAGAGATTGGCTTACTAAGCTCAGGTCTGCAGTGTGGTTAGATAGAATTACCCCAAAGAAAATCATTGGGAATTCTCCTTATATGCTAGTATATGGCAAAGAGGCCAAGTTGTCCATCTCAGCTGAATTGCCATCCCTGGACCTAGCCACTCAATATGTCCTATTTGAAGAGGAGGATCCCTTACAGATCAAGTATGCTCAGCTCATGGAGTTAGAAGAACTCAGAGTCAAATCTATGAAAGATATGGAATTCCATTAGATTCAGACAAAGAAGAATTTTGATAAAAGAGCCAGGATCAGAAATTTCAAGGTTGGGGATGTAGTCCTCAAATGGGATGAATTCAGATCCAAGCTTGGTAGACATACCAAATTTGATTCATTTTGAGGTGGACCATTTGTTATAACAGAGTGTAGGGGACCCAATGCTTTTCAGCTATCAACTCTTGAAGGAGATGCCTTGCAAATATCAGTCAATGGTTTCCACCTGAAGCCCTGTTTTAAGGTTAATCCCTCTCTGTGAATTTTGTAAATATGTTTCTTGTTTTTTCTTTCCCTATTTTCCTAGGTTAGTTTCCTACTTTTCAATAAGTGCTTGTGCATAGTTGTCCTTCTGGTTTTTAGTTTTGTCTCTCTATCAAAGTTTTGTGTCCCTCAGAATGACCCCATGCCCAATGGATATGTCAAGGTCATTGGTCTATGTCTAGCAAGATGACATCCAGTAGAAATCGCCAAAATGTTACCCAAATTTTCTTGTTTCATACAAATTCAGCTAAATCTCTCCCAAGGCTTGCATTTTTCCCTTGCCGAGAACCCCTAAAATTTTCATGACTTTATAACTTGTTCTCTGGCCTTTGCAATTTATTCTATCCTCTGGTTTGCAAGTCCAAAATTTCATAAAAGTAGTTGTTGTGCCAAAAAAAAAGGAAAAACCCTAGAATTCCCTTTGGCCTGTTATAATTCTTTGTTACTTTATCGGCCACTTATATTTCCTTGATACCCATGTGTGTAATTTTTCCTTTGGCCATGCATTCGCTAAGTCTTCCAGTGGTTATCTATTCCTTTCAGTGATTGGGTGACTGCAGTGGTCATGTAATATCTTATTCCTAGCGGTTAAGTCCTTGATAGCTAGCGATCCAACGAAGCAGTTACCCTCTTCCTTCAGTCATGTGATTGCTTAAGTGTTTGGCGATCACTCTATGTGGGGGTCCCAATTAGGAAGATCAATAGTTGTCATGAGTTCGCAAGGGGTTTGTCATAGCCTTGCGATATCGTGACAGCTATCGATCCTCCCTTTTGATGTAGTGCTTCAACCTTTGTGTGGGTCCATTTCCACATTGTCTAACTTGGAGGCTCTTGATTGGCCAAAGGATTGTGATGTGTAACTTTGTCAGAGCGGGCCCAGCAGACTGTGTCCCTTTTGATGAACGGCCGACGTATCTTCTCAAGGTGTTTTTCTAACACTTGAGATTATATGCCAATCATTGATTTCACTTTATTGTCAGAGCCTTTGGAGGTGGGTCCTTTACTACTGATTTTTCATGTTATGATTGGTTGTCAGAGTGCTGAAAAATATTTCCAGGTGGACCCGAGTGTCAGTGCGGTCCTAGTGCAAAGGTGATCTATGACTGGCGCATGATCGAAAAGAATATTCGATAGGTATGAGATCTTGCACACGCCGTTGGATTAGAATCTTGTCTTAAGTGGGTCTGATATCAGGGAAGGGCCGAGGTGTTTGCTGATGAGGTGAAAGAATAAAATGAGGGTTTGACGTGTGGTAATTCTGGGCCTAGGGATAGTAAAGCTTTCTGCGAATCAGTGACTAAGGGTTTCTTGTGTTCGCTTAATGTAACCTAGGGTTATTAAAAGATTCAGCTATTCAGTGACTGCAGTGTTCGCTGAATCACTTGACCCAACTGGAGTTAAGAAATGTATTTCATGAATAGGAGAAGAGGTCTTCAGTCATGCAGTCACTAAATGAATTAAAAGAGGAAAAGCCAGAGTGGGTCCAGGATGACAGGTTTGCTGACAAGCTCAATTCCTATTGGCTGCAGTGTGCCAAGGTGGGCCAAAGACTTTTCAAGGGGTTTTATAACTATTTTCAGGATAATCTGAATTGTTCATCTATCGAGAAGCGTAAGACATTGACGGTCGCTTTTTAAAATGATCAGCTAGCTATTTGTTTTCAAACTCAAATGTGTCTAAGAGGGTTTTTTGATAGTATTTGATTTGTAGGCCGCGAGCAGCGAGGTAGCTCAAAAAATTTATGTGTCTAGGACATTTGCAGTTAAAGGAAGATGATGAGGAGGTCTAGGCAGTCATCATGGGTCATTTCTTGTCTTAGAAAGGTACCAATTATGCATTCATGGTGAGACTTTGTGTAGGAAAGTGGATGAATCCAGGTTGCTTGTCTGTAGGTTGATGTAGTATAGAGATGGGCACGTAAACAAATATCTGATCAGCCATGATGTTGCAAAAATACTTTTATGATTAGATTTGATGGGTTAGGGTTTGAATATTATTCTAATGTAAAATCCATGAAACCCTAGTTAGGTTTTTTACTCCTGCCTGCATGCAATTGAGTTGGTATATATTGTATTTTTGGAGCTTTTGAGCTCAGAGTTGGACAATTGTAGAAGAAATTCATCTTTTCTTAAAGGTCATCTGTGGTATCATTTCTACCCCCTATCTTATATAGTTGTAAACCTTTCATTGATAATTAAAGCATTGCAGAGGTATTTTGTGACAATCCTCCATGTCCCTATGCTTCCTTGTTTGGATTATCTCTTATTGGATTGAAATATATGATGTTTTCAGTGATATCTTAGGGTTCTTGATCCCTCTTACTTTTTGTAATTGTGTGTGTTATTATGTTTGATCTAATTTAGATGTTTTTGTGGGTATACTTCAGCCCCCTAATAGTCTTGTCTCAATCCTACACCAAGTTGTAGAAGTGAATGTCTGCTTGCAGGTCATAAGTTGTGTCTTATGTTTAGGCCTTCCTATGAAACACTTATGCAAGCCTATTTAGTAAGTTGTGACCTAGTAGACCTAAGCCTTTCATTGATTCCATTGGTCTATACTAAGATCCAAACCCTAATTTTAGTGTATCACCTAGTAGGTAGTTTTCTTTCAAGTCATTTCCCTTTCAAGAACTCCTTCTATCCTTTTCCCTCAAAAGTTTTACTTTTCATGTCTAGAAGAAAATTAGGGTGATTATCCAAGAGGAACTAGCCTAGAACCTGGAGGTCTCATCTTAGTTAGCATAGGTCCCACAACCTAGAGATGATTCCCATGTTATACTAGGTCATCAAGACTACGAGAGCTTGAAACAAGGGTGTAAACTTAGTGTATAACATTGATACCATGTAGAAAGACATCAGATGCAGTACATGTAGTAGATCTTTTCTTTAAGGAAATTGTTAGATTGCATGGATTACTGAGGAGTATTATCTCTGATCGAGATAGTAAATTTGTTGGTTACTTTTGGAAAACTCTTTGGAATAAATTTGGCACTAAGTTGAAATATAGTTCTACATTTCACCCACAAACCGATGGACAGACTAAAGTTGTGAACAGAAGTTTGGGAAATCTTTTGGGATGCTTAGTTGGAGACACACCGAGTAATTGGGATTCTGTGTTGGCACAAGAAGATTTTGTATACAATAATTCAATGAATAGGAGTACTAGAAAGACACCATTTGAGATTGTGAATGGCACACAACCGAGAGGAATATCTGATTTGAGAGACATTGCTGATGAAAATAAGTGAAGTGTTGAAGGAGTAAAGTTTGTTGAGTATACAAAGACATTGCATGAAGATGTGAAGCTAAAGATGGAAGACAGTAATCAAAATACAAAGATAGAGCTGATAGATCAAGAAGACATAAAACTTTTGATGTTGGTGATGAAGTGATGGTTCATTTGAAGAAAGGCCAATTTCCTATTGGAACATATGGAAAGCTGAAGATGAAGAAGTTTGGACCTTGCAAGAATTTGAGGAAATTTGACAGTGAAAATGCATATGAAATTGAGTTACCTAATGACATGGACATATCACCGATTCAACATTGCTGATTTTTATGAGTATCATGAACCTAATGAAGAAGTGACAATACCGACAGAATATCCAAAGAAGCAGAATGAAGAAATTGAATAGATTTTGAAGGAAAGAGTTGGCAAGAGTACAAGAGGAAAATAGTATATGGAATATCTGGTAAAGTGGAAGAATAGACCGATGGAAGATAGTTCATGGATTTCACAGTCTAAGTTGGATGTAGCTCAAACCAAACCTACCAAATGATTCAAAGAATCATTTCAAAATAACCCTAGGTGTCTGATGCAAGAGCATCTCGGGTCCTTGGCAATCATGTGTCACCAAAAAACATTTGGGATTTTGTCTATGTTTCTCAGTTCCTGCTTTGACCAAGTTGGTCGGTACTTGGTCTATTTCCTTTGATTACCGAGTGTGGTTGGTTATCTCCTGGGTGGTCGATTGTTTCACTGGTGCTCGGCATTTCTTGTCTGTTGCTTGGTTATCTTTTCTCACTGACAGGTTTAGTTTTAGTTTTTGTTGTGGCTGACTTGTGCATTTATGTTGGGTCACAGATTTAATGTTGGAATCCATCATTGGGAAGCATGTGGTTGCATATCTAACCATTCCTTCCGTTGATTGTGGATCTGAAGGCCGACTCAGTTCGGTAGACTCTTGTATAAATGTAGTTGTTTGGTTGTAGTTTAGGAGGAAGTTCTTAGGTAGTTTTTGGATAGAGGACAGAAGATAGTAAGAATAGAGATTTTGACAGATCCTCACATGTTTGAGGACTTATGTATTTCAATGTAATATCTGGCCCTAACTGGGAAGGCCTTACATCCTAGCATGTATCATTCTATTTGATGAATATATATGAAAGCTTCTGGATTCTCTCTCTCACTGTTGTGTTTGTTTGCTTCCACATGTGTTGAGAAGGCTTGGATCATTAGGGTGTGCCATTGTTTGGCCCCTCTTTTCTCCCTGCCTTGCGTCACACTATGAATATGATAATCAAATAATGTTAAGTTCAATAAAAACCATATTTTATACCTTTGTTTTCACCTTTTTTATTCACCTGCATAATTTATTATCATATTATTTTACTAAAATCATACATATTGACCTAGACTATTTTTCTAATTAAATATTTTACATAGTTAGACCTGCATATTTTAGCCTTGTCTGCCTTCACTATAAATGTGGGCCATAAAAATCCATCGAATTTCACTTTCTAACTCAACATGTCATTAGTACATCAATGGTTCCAAATTTCAACAACATGACTGAAAATCAGTCCCTAATAAACATTATTGTGTTTGCCCGAATATATGGGGGATAGGATGTAGCTAAAGAAAATTACATGTAGCAATTTGGTAAATCAAAACAAAATTTTTTTTAATAAAAAGAGAAAAAAAATTTGAAAGAATAATATACACACACACACACACACACAGATATATATATATATATATATATATATATATATATATATATATATATATATATATATATATATATATATATATATATATATATATATATATATGTTTAATCTAATAAGAGAGTTGGATATGTATATGTATATAATGATTACATTGATAAATAAGAGATATTTTCTACAAGTCAAATTGTGATATTTGTCTCAAAAATCACACAGTTCAATTTTCATAGTAATATCACAATTTGACTTGTTGTGGAAAATATCTCCTACTTATCAATTGACAAGCTTAAGGGGCTTTATAATGAATGGTTCATAAGGTACAAGTCACAACTCTTGTTGAAGATTTTACAAATGGGGTTGTAAGCAAAGAGGGTTTAACCATAGAGGCAACTCCGTAGTTAAGCGAGTTCAACCTGGAGTTCTAGGATGGGTGACCTTTCGGGAAGTCCATAGGCTTCACCTCTATGAGAATCACCTAGATACAGGGTAAATGCATAGTAATCTATAGCCTTTTAGGCTAACTTGACAAACATGACCCAATTTGACTCAGTCGAGCCGTACATGGCCGAGTACACGTAGGCACCAGGTGGCACCAAATGGCATCTACGTGGCCTCATTGATTGGGTCAAGTGGTACTCAGCCGAGTAGGACTTGGTCAAGTCCAAATGCTATTTTAAATAGAAAAAAGAGCCCCAAGCCCCTCATTTGCACATTGAGGGGATATGGGTACTAGGCCCAGTCGGACTCAACCCAGTCTACCTAGGTGGCATGCCATGTTGGCAGCCAAACCTCCAAAAACACAAAAAAACTAGAATTTTGCACTTTTGTTGTTCCTTTCTCTGATCAAAATAGAAAATATCAAAAAAATAAAAGTACACTTTTCTAGATCTTGAAACTATGATGCTAGACATATAAATTTTATATTGTTTCAACTACAAAATATTAAACAAATTTGCTAAAAACTACATGTAGGTATATTAAACTTTGAGAAGACGTTGGTTCGGAAAATATAGAAAAATGCTATTAAATCAATTCAAAAAATTTTAAAAATCATATACAACACTAGAAAAGAGATTCATCTTCAAGAATATGTAATTTATTTAGTTTTTGGTATAGTTTTGATGGGGGAAAAGTGGCGGGAGACAAAAACTGTTGATTTCAAGTAAGTTCGACTTTGAATACTTATAACAGGTAAACTATAGATCGAAAAAACTTCTTTCTTTTTTCCTGCACTAGATATATGCATGTCATCTAAAACATATTCTAAAATTGGAGGGAGAAACAATGTTTTACTTATAATGATTTGATGGGAAGTAAACTCCTTGAATTGTAGTATTTTTTAGGATATGAAAAATAGACCTAAAGAATTAAAAAAACATATTATTTTTTGTTCAAATTAATTTTTTAAAATTATAGGCATAAAATGCATCCTATTTCACACATTTCATCAATTTACATCATCTTCAAATTCTCCAGAGAAATTTGACTTTTATGCCCTTGAAGTTTTTCAATTTTGGTGTTGTTAGCCTTTTCCTTTGTAAAAGGGTGACAACTTATTGTGCTTTTACCCTACAATGAGTGCTAAGTGTTCCTTTCATTCTCATGAGAGATGGGTTCTTGTGAAACACTACTCATGAAACATGGGTCAACGAGTTTGACTAAAAAACTACACAATTGAATCCTAATAGCAATATCACAATGATTACATTATATAATGTATAGTATGATGGTTTATTATTATAATAATATATTGTAAGTTATAATATAGTTTATTAGTATTGTATAAAATTAAATTAATAAAAAAATGAGTGATCAAATAATTATTGTTGTTAAAAATATGTTACATTACAATCTTACAAGTTCTAGTGATGATGTTCTTAGGGGAGATCATCTTCTAATTCAATCAATATACTAAGGATCGTAATCAGCTTCCTACAAAAGATTAAGATCTTCCTCACTAAAAGTTTACTTATAATTTGTGCTCTATTTAAAATTTGAATTGATCTCATCAAGGACAATTGACCTCAAATTTAATTCGAACATTCTCGTACACAAAAATAAGCTCTATAAGAATAGGAATTAACTATAGAAAATGAATGAAAACAAAAACTATAATTTATATTTAATATTCATTATAATTTTCAATTTTCTTCATCTTAATTACATTTATTGAAATGAACGCATTCAAAAACACTCCAAAGTGTGCTTACAAATAGATGAGCTACATGGAAGGCCCAAAAGGCACATCATTAGTCATTGAAAGCTTTTGCCCTCTTTGCCTAGAAGAATCCCACCATTTTGCTAAATTTTATTTTTATTTAGATTCAATCATCTACAATTTAATCAAAAGTTCATAAACATAATGATCTCATGGATAATAACTGTAAAAAAAATTGGATTCTACCTCATTTGTAGATGGTCTTCCATTATATGGCAGACTGACTAGAGGAAAAATCCCTTCCTTGATTATATATAGGAAACACTTGCATAGCCATATGTAGCTCCTCAGAGTGGGAAACAATTTATATATGCATTTTAATAGGCCATTTATGATCTTTGTATTATCTCAAAATTAAATGATTACACCAACTATGGATACAAATTGCATCCAATGATAAGGAAATAGGTTGCATTTTTGAATCCCCTACCATCAATTATCTCCCACAATGGGATGTACTTGCCCCTATTATTCTCCATCCTAGTTCTAATCACATCCTTTGCTTTATCCATGACCTTATACAAATAGACTATAGGGGATATCTACCGATTGACTAGTCTCCAAAATCTTACTAGAGTCTGTAAAATTGGGAAATCAAATCTACCTCATCTCAAATGTATAGAAATACATAATCTATCATAATTATGTCATATATTTGACTAGAAAGGATACACGCATTCATTTGAACTGAACATTTGTTTTAAATAGTGCTTAATAGTAAAGAGTTTGTAATGCAAGGAAGAAAATAGAAAACTCCCTTTCCTCTTGTCGAAAGAGTTTCTTGCCCCCTATGGAGATGTGCATCTTACTTAACAACCTCATATGATTGTAAATGAACTTTGTAATAATGAAAGCCTTTTACAAAAGCTAATACATTCAAGTTTTCTGAGTTCCTCTAGGGTCAAATCAATTTTTTGTGTCATTTGTGGGCTCCAAAACATAGTGTGATACAAGTCATCCTTCACAAGTTTTCCAATAACAACATAAACAACAAGATTATTTATAATTAAGTACATACCACATTCCTCATAAAAATATCAAACAACACATTGGGAAAAGTGACACTATCTAATGCATCTATGAGTTTTGGGGAGATTTGTGTTAATATCAGGTAAGATGAGGAAGTTGATAAAAGTATGATTCTTTTTATATGTCTAAATGGAAATACATTCATCTTTAAATCACTCATAACTGTGTTCAATAATATCTCTCCTATTAAGGTAAAAAAATATGGCATTTTGCTCTTCTCGCCCTTCTGGTCGTTCAAACTCATTTGAACCCTCTCGCTCTCATTGTTTGAATGTGTCAATTACGGGTCCTAGTCTCCACCCTCCTAGTGGTTTGGTGCCTATTGTAGTGTCTCCTCTAGTAGATTTTGTTGCTACCGTTGGGGTTTCTTTTGGCCTTGGGGAGTCGACGGTGTCTATCCCTCCTTCTGGTTTTAAGAAAGCATTAAACCGACGAGTTGATGATAGAAATTTTATCCCTTTTTCATGTGCTATTTTAGTGGACTTGAATGATGAGACCGAGGAGGAAATAGAACACAATGTGTGTATTTTTTTCTCTTTTGGTGTTATTTTTTGAGTCATGGGTTTTTGGCCCACTCTTCCTCAGCTGCATGGATGGATTTCCCATTTTTGGGAGCCTCTTCTTTCTGGTAATGTCCATATTTTCCGATAGCTAAAGGTTTTATTGTTGAAAAATTGAAAAATGAGGAAGATATAAAGAAAATTTGTGTGATAATTATTTTTCCTAGGACAATTGTTTCCCTCTTATGGTCAAGCCATGGCATTCTGATTTTTGTCCTTATGAAATGTTTGATAAGATTCTGATTTGGGTTCAGCTTCCTTATCCCCCCCTTCATTAGTGGGTTGATTCCCCTTTTGAGGAAGTGGGTAATGCTCTTGGTGAATTTTTGTTGGTGGATGATGAATCATCTAACATTCTCCAGTCCACATATGCTCATATTTTGATGGATTTAGATTTGTCAAAAGGGTTTCATTGTAAAATATTTATTAAATCTTCTAAGGGTAGCTAGGTTCAACCTTTGGACTACAAAGGGATTCCCTTCAGGTGTAGGCATTTCAAAATTGGTCATCCAGCTAAGAATTATGGGTTTGGGAAGAAGTCTTCCTCGACCTCATGGTGGTTTGGTGCTTCTAACCAACATATATAGTTGGGAAGAAATTTGAAATTAGGGACTCTCTTGCAAAGGAAATGTGGTTTCTTGTTAGACTGTTTTAATTTTAGATGGTAGGATTGCTGAGGATGGTTTGTAGTCTCATTTGGTTTCTCATGATGGGGATGTTAGTGTGTCCCTAGCTATTGGTTCTTCTCTAGCTAATTCATCTACTCATGATGTTGCTTTGGGGATCGGTTCGTCACCTATTCCTTTGGACGGGAGTGGGGACATTCCCTTAGTTCCCGATTTTGGTGGATTCTTTGATGGCCATGATAGGGTTATTGCTACTAGTTTTGGTTTGACAGGGATGTTGGGGTTGTCTCTCTAGTTGTTGTTGTCCCTATTTGTCAGGATGTTGTTGTCTCTATCTCTAGTTCTTATGTGGGGGTTGTTGGTCTTCTTTCTCCTTGTGCTAGGACTCCAGCATTATATTCATTGGCCTTACAGGATGTGATTGCTAAGGTGGATGAGGGTTGGATTACAATAAATGGAAATAAATCTATGACGTCTATGCCTTTCTTTGATATGACCCTTCAATCACATAAGGGAAATGCAATAGGTAAATCTTAATGGTTGTGGATATTAGGGTTGGATTCTTCTCTAGTCCTTTCTTTAGTTTTTGGTTGTATACTAGTCTTTTGTGCAGCGGTTGTTTCAGGTTGTCGGAGCCTCTTGGTAAAGCCATCATTTTGGTTTTGTTATGCTTCTTGTTGAGGGATTCATATGATATTTTCTTTAATTATAAACAATATTAGTCCTATTGTGTATTGCATCTTGCATAATATCAACCATAAAAGTCTCCAGTAATAGGCTTTCAAACCAAGATGTATAGCTACACATTTTTCATCCGCCATACATTTACAAAAATATTGAATAAGGGACTAGAAAATTACCAAAAAATTCTTATTGCTTTCTTTCCTTGATCACGCACATTCTTCCTCCACCTTATGTGAAATAATAATTCTAAATCTGAAATCTCCATATGAATTCTACTCCTTTTCATGACATTCTTAAATTAGCTTGAAATTTCAAACATTAATTTAAAATGTATTCTACTATAATTGGGGTGAAACTACAATATGCTCCATTATTGAAAGTTGCAAATAGGGTTGAGCCCCAAAGAGAACATAGCATTAAAAAATTATCTAAAATTTTGATTTAAAATAGATTGAAATTATGAACAAAACTTAGTTATATTTTGTTATATTTTTTTATAATTGTCCATTCCACCATCCTTGAGGAGAAAATAAAAATAACTAAATACAACAAGGTCTAGAATAGACTATTTACAACAAACTAGTAACACAAAAAGAAACCCAAATCAAGAGAACAACTCCTTTGAAACATGGGGGGAGAATGAGGGATTGTTGGGTGGCTTTTCCTTCACCAACAGATGCTTGTCCAAGTGATACTTTGAGTAGGGTCCTCACCAGCAGGGGGAGGTGGTGGAACCCCCTTCTTCAGACAAGCAACACCAGAAATAAAGTGTTGACAATGTTTTGCCTCCATAGCCAAAGGTTGGAGAAGATCAAGAGCATTTTTCAAAGGAGGGTTTGTGTGGCTAGAGGGGACTTCACTAGCAGCAAGAGGTGGAGACAGGTCCACTGGGACTACCAAAATAAGAGGAGCATCACCCTAGAGGGAATTATCAGATGAAGAATCAAAGATCAAGATGGTCAGATGATCATAATTTGCATCCTTCCACCAAGTGGTAGCACCTTTACAACGAGAGAGAGAGAGAGAGAGATCAAAATGAATAGTAGAGAAGCATTGTTGACATCAAAAGGGGGGACCCTCATAATCTAGCTATTAAGTCCAAGGCTCATAGTCCACCAGAATGTGAGTGAAGGTAGAGAGGCTAATAGTTGTTGCAACCTCATCCTCCTTTGAGAAATGACCAATAGAGTTTCCTCAAAGAAATAATTCTCAAAAAAATGGAGGGGAAGATTTGGGAGATGAAACCATGTTGGATGCACACTGAGAAGTTCAGTAAGAGGGTTAAAGGAGACTATCCATGGTTTAGTAGAGAGAGAGAGAGAGAGAGAGAGAGAGAGAGAGAGATTCCCCTAGCCCCCCAACTTAGCACCAACTTAGTCTTCAGAAGAAATAAAATAAGTAATAAAAAAACCCCTTTGCACGAGGGAAAAGCTCGATGTTACCATAGATTAAGAATCTCCAAGAATCGAGACCTAGTAATGTAGATTCGAAAGGAAAGGAAAGCAAAGAAACCAACAAATCTATAGATCAACTCATGAATTTGATAGAAATCCACATTCTCCACCACATCCAAACCACACACTACCATAAGGGATGTCTTGGCACAAGTAAGAGGTTAAGATTTTCCCTTTGAAGGAATGACTACAAGAGATTTGGCAACTCAAGAAGAACTTCATCCACCAAAAGAAGTCTTTGGAGGGGGCTGGAAAACCCTTCCACCACCAACTAAAGCTTCTGAATCACCAAAATTAGGGTGTGGAGAAAACACTAGCCTGAGAATGGTAGGAATGTCTACCACTACAGGAAAAGTAGTCAGATCACCCATAAGGCCAGGGGATAGAGTATCCATTCTAGCAAGCACAGAGGCCTTAAAGCTCAAATTTTTGCATGGGCAGGAATAACCATTGGTACAATAATAGATGCGAAGGACATCATAAATAATTAAAATATTTTTCTAACCTTGGATGTAAGCTCTATAGGCAAGAAGCCCCACTATTTCATCAAGGATCAAGATAAGAAACTCTCCATTGAGAACCATAGTAGAGAGCGACCCCATGTGGACTTGAAGCTTGGTAGAGAGTGACCCCATGGTGACTTGAACCTTGGTAGAGAGCTATAGTTAAAGTCACAAGTTTATCCGCTTGAATTTTATCAACTAAAAATAATATCAAATCCTTTATAATTGTATTTATCTTTTAAAAGGAAAAAAGAAAAAAAGAATGATAATCCTAAAGCACTTGTTCCTTATGTCTAGACTAGAAGATTGCTTAGATTCTATGCAAGACCTAAATATGTATGTCTAGCCTATGCAAACCTCTACCTATAAGAGCATGTAATTTTACAACTTGAGATGGTCTAGTGGTAAACTTGTGCTCTTGAAAAATGAGTCACAAGTTCAAATCTTAAAGAAATAAGGTAAGTAGGAATCACTTAATACAATTAAATGTCTCCCAAAAAATACAAAATAGTCAATATTAAAAGTTTTTTTTCCTTTCCCTTTTCTTTTTACTTTTTGTGACTTGACCTTGAGCATCCCCTCTTGGCTGCCATGTTTTCTATGTGGTACTAAGTAAGCCAAAATAACCCTGAATAGTAGCCATGATATGATATGCATAGAAAGTAACCAATGAATAGCATGGCTGAGTTAGAGAGAAAAACTATCCAATTCCAATTCTTGTGCTTACATACAACAATAATTGTACCTACAATACTATATTTATACAATCTACAAGCAACGCGAGACATCTGAACATCACTTTTGTCAGAATTTTATTTTAGGAATATTGATCAGCATATTCTTTTCAACATATTTCCAAATTGAATTTAATTATTTATTCTATTGCTCCCCTTTTTTGTTTTGAGAGAGGGTCAAATCCTTGGGATTGTCAAAGAGAGATGGGTTTGAAATGCTATATCAAAACAATTTTAGTTAACTGCTAAGAAGCCTTTAAGAAGTCCATATGTAAGGCTACCATTAAAGAAGTTGCAATGATTTTCCTTCTAAATCCAATGTAAAAAAGAATTTGCAATTTCTTAAAGAATAAATAATATATTGAAAAAATTATACAGCAAAAATTTAGAAAGTTCAAATATTTGTTAATTAAAAAATACTAAATTATAATTATAATTCTATATATATGTGCAATATATAATTATAAATTATCACTGGGAACATTAATGGTCTTAAAAAAGATTCTAACATCTTTTGGAATATTCTCTTTTTTGGCAAATTTGGAAATGCAGGAATGAGGAAAGGTATCAGAACAACCCCAGAGTTCTTACTGAAGGGTGAACCCACAATAGTGGGTTACACTTTTTTGCCTGAATGGACACTGAACTCTACATTTTGAGAAAAACTTTCAGATTCAGATGCATATTGCCATTGAACCGTTCAAAATCAGAGGATGAATTAAATTAGAGTCTTTTAGGATTTTCTGTCTACATTCTAAATTTTATTTTTTTGAATTTTTTTGAATACTTTTTTCTTTCTCCCAAGAAAACTAGTATGGTGCTGAAAACATCATTTTCAAAGAGTAACATTGTTTTCATAGAGTATAACTTTTTTTGTAAACTAGATATGAATGTGATTCTTTTGAATTTAGTTTTGTAACATCCATACAGAGGGAATGCAATTGGTTTGACAACATTATCATGATTATTGCATATTTTATTAACATTTGAAGTTGACTAAACCATAATTTTGACATACCTTAACTACATAGCCTATAACTTGTGTATTTATCGAATTTCAAATATATATTTTTTTATAGAAAGTAGACTCGAATACGGAGGGCACTATTTTTATTTTTTTTTAAATCCCTTCTTTACTATTTTTCATTGAACGTCAAACTTAGAGGTTTATATTTGATAAAAAACCTACATTCGATTAACGTAAAAAACCATACACATAATAAATTCAAAAATAGTCAAATATATAATCGTTAGAAAGCTAGTTCCGAGTACTTGTTGTATGAAAAAGGACATCTTCTTATTCTTCCATTTGATCACTGCGCTTGAGGCCTGAAGCCATGAAATTCTCAGAATTTCTTCAAAACTTGCAACCATGGCCTAAACTAGGTACTTTCGATCGATACTTTTGGGTTTCAATTGAAAGTACTATCGAAAGTACTTTCACGAATAATGAAAATTGTAGTCATTACTAAACTACTTTCGATTGAAAGTTAACTTTGACTTTCGATAGAAACCTAGGTTGACCTTTTTGGTCTCATTTCTAGTTAATAAGGATCAGGTATAAATAAATGTATATTTTTTTCATTTCATTAATCTGAAAGTTGTAAAATAATTCGCATTTAGGAGAAGGAAGACATTTTGGCACAGAAAAATTTTCTAAGTTGTGATGGGAAATAAAAAGAGAAGGCTAAACAAAAGTACATGACATTATTCAGAAGAGACTGAACAAAGACTAAGTGAAGAATCACAAAAAATATATTATCGTCGGAAACAAGGTATGTCTAAGATGTTTCTCTCTAGATATTTTAAGTTGATGGTCAAGACTTGTCTTAATGTTCATCATGTAAATGTGATATTTTAATACCTAATTTTAGAGCTAATTAGACCTAATAAGACTAATTATTAGCAATTAGGACCTATTAAGACTAATTAGAGGTCTAAATGGACCTATTAGGACCAAGTCTAGACCTAACTAGGACCTATTCTAGTCCTACCAATTAGATCTATTAGGACTTGTTAGTCTAACCAATTAGATGTATTAGGACCTATTGGGTCCAAATAGACCTAACTATACCTATTAGGACCAATTAGACAGGTAACTAGACCAATTAGGACCTATTAGACTTAACTAGACCTAACTATAGACCTATTTGGTCCTATTAAACCAATTAGGACTGGAATTCGACCTAACTATCTACCTAACTAGGACTTATTAGGACCTATTAGACCAATTAGGACCAATTATCTGACCTATTAGGACCTATTAGGACCTATTAGACAAGTATTAGTCCTCGACCAATTAGAGGTTTAACTATCTATTAATTAGACCTAACTAGATAGGTATTAGGACCTATTAAACCTAACTAGACCTAACTATGACCTATTAGTACCTATTAGACCTAACTAGATCTGGCTAGGACTTATTAGGACCAATTAAACCTAATTAGGACCTAATTAGACCCAACTAGGACCTAATTATACCCAATTATACCTAATTAGACCTAATTAGGACCAATTAGGACCAATTAGAACTAATTAGGACCTAATTAGACTCAATTAGATCCAATTAGGACTAATTAGGACCAATATGACCTATTAGGACCTATTAGGACCAGCTATGACCAATTAGGAATAATTAAGACCTAATATGACCTATTAGGACCCAACTAGAATCAATTAGCACCTAATTAGACTCAATTAGAACCAATTATGACCTAATATGACCTATTAGAACCCAATTAGACTCAGTTAGAACAAATTAGCACCTAATTAGACTCAATTAGGACCAATTAGATCTAATTAGGACCTAATATGAGCTATTAGAACTAATTATGACCTATTATGACCTATTATGACTTAACTCTAGACTAATTAGGACCTATTATGACCAATTAGGACCAATTAGGACTAATTAGGACCAATATGACCTATTAGGACCCATTAGGACCAACTATGACCAATTAGGACTAATTAAGACCTAATAGGACCTATTAGGACCCAATTATAATCAATTAGAACCAATTAGCACCTAATTAGACTCAATTAGAACCAATTAGGACCTAATATGACCTATTAGAACCCAATTAGAATAAATTAGCACCTAATTAGACTCAATTAGGACTAATTAAGACCAATTAGACCCAATTAGGACTAATTAGGACCAATTAGGACCAATTAGAACTAATTAGAACCAATTAGAACTAATTAGAACTAATTAAGGCCTAATTAGACTCAATTAGAACCAATTAGGACCTAATTAGACTCAATTAGAACCAATTAGATCCAATTAGGACATAATATGACCTATTAGAACCAATTAGGACCTATTATGACCAATTAAGACTAATTAGGACCAATATGACCTATTAGGACCTATTAGGACCAAGTATGACCAATTAGGACTAATTAGGACCTAATAGGACCTATTAGGACCCAATTAGAATCAATTCAAACCAATTAGCACCTAATTAGACTCAATTAGAACAAATTAGGACCTAATATGACCTATTAGAACCTAATACAAGAGCATCCTGGGTGTAAGAGCAATCTTGCATCATCCAAAAATATTTCTAGTTTTGTTTTCAATAAGGGCTATCTTGTGCAGAGCTACTATTTATGGAAACTTACTATTTTTTAGTAAGTTGGTCATACAATCTCAGAATGTTCTGATTTCACAGTTGGAGGTTCATCTCAGTCATTTCAGCCTACCAGTTGAGTTTCATTGCCACATCATTAGTATTGGTGAAGTTATTGAATTTTTTGGGTATGAAATCTTTCAGGTCAATTTTTACGGCCTTAAAGGCTCCAGATTGTGATCGACCCTCGGCTGACTAGCACTAGTGCATGTCAAGCATTGTAGATCTTGTCATGGTGTTTCCAAAAAGAGGTTACAATAGAAAAACAGAGTTACGGTTAAAAAGTTATGGCCTCCACAAGTTGGGTTACCTAAAATCATATTTTGTATTTCTTTTGAGCCGACCCTATTGTAATAATTGTGAAAAATAAATAATTCTATGTTTAGTCAGCCTAAAAGGCTAAATTGCTGGAACCTTCTCGGGTGGTGGAAATTGCCTATATAAGAAAGGTTTGTAGTGTTGTCTTAGGTAGTTCGGAGCAGTTTAGAGTAGATCTGGGTAATGATTCGAGGCTTTGTGCTATAGAATATTGTAAAGGGAATGTTCATGTGGCTTTGCATATTGTAATTCTGAAATTTGTAATTCCACATTTGTGGAGATAATAAGAAGCCCATTTTTTGTTCTCTCAAATTGTTGTTGTTTCTCTGTTTCTGTTATGTATTTGTGGTATTAAGGGGAGCACCCTTCATGAAGTGGTATCAGAGTAGGAGTTCCTGAGTGTGTAAATAGATCATCAACTATGAGGCAGTTTGCACCAAGATCATGGGTTAGGGTTTTTATGTAAATAGATCACCGACTGTGAGGCAGTTTGTACTAGGACCGTGGTTAGAATTTCAACGATACACATGAAAATGCCTCCACGAAGGGAACATGGTGGAAGAGCTAGTGTTGTGACACCTGAGGTTAGAGAACTCCAGAGACAAGTGTGAGCATTGCAAGAAGAGATTCACAGAGGAATGAATCTTAATGTCAGAGATGAAATTGAGGATGAAGCCGAAGAAGGAAATGATGATCAAGAAGTAGAAGTCAAAGTTTTGAATCAAGAGGAAGAAAGACTTTTTCGGGCCATTTCTAAGATCAGGAAAAGACCTAAGGTTGAGGTTCCTACATTTTCAAGAAATTTTAACCTAGAGGAATTGATCGACTGGATCAATGAATGTGAAAAATATTTTGAGTATGAAGATATTGAGGATCCTAATAGGGTCAAGTTTGCGAAGGCTAGACTGAACGGTCATGCGAAGATCTGGTGGCAAGAGATTCAATTGGAGCGAAGTAGAAGAGGAAAGGATAAAATGACAAGATGGGATTGGATGGTGGATAAATTGAAGTGATAGTTCATTCCTATTGATTATGAACTTGACCTACTAAAGAAAATGCAAAGTTTAAAACAAGCAGGAAGATCTGTTCAGGAGTATGCAAAGGAGTTCTATCGAATCCTCATCAGAATAGGCCATGCAAAAGCTGACAAGGAGAAAGTTGCCCGTTACCTTAATGGGTTAAGGCCAAGCATTTAGGAAGAATTGAATCTAGTTCAAATGAATAGTATTGAAGAGACATACCAGTTTGCCCTAAAAGTAGAAGAAAAGTTGAACAAGAAGTTTGAGAGCAGACAAAGTGGAAGAGGTCGTGATGGAAGATCTGATGGACGGTCATATGGAGATCAAAATGAAGATCTAAAAAATTAGGATGAGGCTAGTAATAGTCAGAATTAGAGAGGAGATAATTTAAATCATTTTCATGATCAGAATAATAGAGATTAGAGAGGAAGAGGACAAGGATTTGGAAGAGGAGGCTTCCGTGGAACATGTTTTCACTGTGGAGAAAAAGGTCATAGGGCATTTGAATATCCTTAATGCCAAGGAAGGATAGATAGGAGAAATGAAGGCTAGGCTAGAGTTGCCTATGTAGAGGAAGATGCCAGATCATCACATTCTAAAGATGCTGAGAGAGGAGAGACATTGATTAATAGAAGAGTCTTACTGAGTGGTGAGAATGAACCTGAACAAAGGAGAAGCCTATTTCGCAGCAGGTGCAAGTGTGAGGGTAAGTGTTGTGATGTGATTATTGATAGTGGTAGTACTGATAGTTTGGTGTCAGAAGAGATGGTGACAAAGTTGAAGCTCAAGAGGCAGAAACATCCACATCCATATCAGGTTGCCTGGGTGTAGGATGACCACAAGGTCATGGTGAGTGAATAGTGCCTAGTGAAGTTCAAGATCGACGTGTACCAAGATGAGGTACTATGTGATATCATATCTATGGATGCATATCATATGTTGTTGGGTAGATCTTGATAGTTTGATAGGTGTGTTGTACATGATGGTTGTGCGAATACCTAGTCTCTGATAAAGAATGGAGTGCGACATAAGCTAAAACCATTGAAGGAAATAGAAGAAAAGGTATGCAGTAATGCAAGAATAACTTTTGCTGATAGAGTAAATTTCTTAGATGGTATGCAGCATGAGCATATGTGTTTTACCTTAATTCCAAAGGTTGGGAAAGAGGAAGTAGAAGATGTACCTGTAGAAGTTGCAAAATTATTGAATGAGTTTCAGGATATTGTATCCGATAATGTGCCTGATGGATTACCACCAATAAGAAAGATCAGTCATTAGATGGACTTGATTCCAGGAGCCAGTTTTCCAAATAAGGCAGCACATAGAATGACACTATCAGAAAGTGAAGAGTTGAAGACATATTTAAAGTTTAGTTCATCACATCATCCATAGATTGTATATGGAAGTAGTCCCAGAAATGCATCTAAGTTGAGAAAGATAGATAAAGGAGAAATAAGTAGTGCTAAAGCTAAGGATTTTGTAGAACACTTGAAGAACATCCATGAGGAGGTGAGGAAGCATATTACCAAGATGAATGCATAGTATAAGGCTAAGGAAGATGAGAAAAAGAGGCATAAGGAATTTCAGGTTGGAGATGAAGTCATGGTTCTTTTGTGGAAGGAGTGATTTCCAGTTGGTACATATAATAAGTTGAAAATGAAAAAGTTTGGGCCATGTAAGATAGTGAAGAAGCATGATTCAGAAAATACATATGAGGTCAAGTTACCTACTGAGCTGAATATTTCACCAATGTTTAACATTTCATATTTGACAGAGTATCATGGAAGTGTTGAAGATGAGATCACGATAGCATAGTGGAGTATTCTAGCAACTAGTTCAGATACCAAGGAGATTAAGGATATACTGGATAGTCATGTTGGTAGAAGCACAAGGAACATGACATATGAAGAATATCTAGTCAAATAAAAAGGATGACCTGTTGAAGATTCATCATGGCTAACAAAGGAGGAGGTTAACCATCTTGGTTTCCCTCTTCACACTTGAGTCGTGATAGGGTCACTTCTCAAATTACCCCGAGTGTCTGATGTAGGAGCATCCTGGGTGTAAGAGCAATCCTGCATCACCCAAAAATATTTTTGGTTTTGTTTTCAATAAGGGCTATCTTGTGCAGAGCTACTATTTATGGAAACTTACTACTTTTTAGTAAGTTGGTCATAGGATCTCGAAATGTTTTGATTTCACAGTTGGAGGTTCATCTCAGTCATTAAAGCCTACCAGTTGAGTTTCATTGCTACATGATCAGTATTGGTGAAGTTATTGAGGTTTTTGGGTACGAAATCTTTCAGGTCAATTTTTAAGGCTTTAGAGGCTCTAGATCGTGATCAACCCCCAGCTGACTAGTGCTAGCCCGTGTTAGGCACTGTAGATCTCGTCACGGCATTTCTGAAAAGTGGTTACAATAGAAAAATAGAATTACAGTTAAAAAGTTATGGCCTTCGGAAGTTGGGTTACCTAAAATCATATTTTGTATTTCTTTTGAGCTGACCCTATTGTAATTGTTATACACTGAATTTGCACCCTTAGTTCAAGCTCTCGTAGTCTTGATAACTTAGTATAACAAGGGAATCATCTCAAGGTTGTGGGACCTTTTGCTAACCGAGATGAGACCTCCAGATTCTAGGCTGGTTCCTCTTGGATAATCACCTTGATTTGCTCTTAGACAAGAAAGTAAAACTTTGAGGGGAAAGGGTTAGAAGGAGTGCATGAAAGGAAATGACTGAAAGAAAATCTATCCTACTAGGTGATGCACCGAAACTAGGATTTGGATCTCAGTATAGAGGAACGAGACCAATGGAGGAATCAAGTCTAATAGGTCACCACTCACTAGATAGGCTTGCATAAGTATTTCATAGGAAGGCCTGAACAGAAGACTCAACCTATGACCTGCAAACAAACATCCTCCTCTCCAACTAGGTGTAGGAATGAGACAAGACTGCTAGGGGCTGTAGTATACCCTCAAAACATCTAAATCAGATCAGACACAGTAACACACAAATCATAGAAAGAGAGAGGGACCAAGAACCCCAATTTCCATTAACAACATTCATAACCTCAATCCAATAAGAGATAATGCAAACAGGGAAGCACAAGGACATGAAGGATTGTCACAAACTACCTCTGCAATACTTGTATTATCAATGAGAATTTACAGAATGTAAAAAACTAGAGGGCAAGAAGAAATGCCACAGATAGGTTCCCAAGAAAGAGCCTTTCTTTTTACAAAATGTGAATTCTGAGCACTATAGGCTCCCAAAAAAGAATATATACACTCCCTGCATGCAGGCAGGAACCAAACTTTTAGGGCTACATAGATTTTACAATATAATAATCAACTCTAGGCCTGTCGCTTCTGATCATAAATATGTTCTGTAAATATCATGGCCGATCAGATATCTTTTGTTTTGTCCATCCCTGAATTGATCAACCTGCCGACAAAAAACTTCATGTATCTATCTCTTTGCAAGCTAGACTGTGTCATGAATGTTCAAATCTGATCAGATCCTTGAAAGGACCCAAAAATGGCAGCCTAAAAGATCTCTGCAAACATTCCCAACTATAATTTCCTTTGGAAACATTAATTCTTAGCTACCCGTGCTTTGCAAACATCTCTGCAGAAGAAATCCTGCCAAAGCAATCACGCCGCCCTTGTAATAGCAATGGTCGCATGATCGCATGAGGCTGAAAGGCTTCATGCGATCACGTGAAAACTTTTAAAAACCTGCCTCTACCTTGCCACAAAATGACACCTCGGGCCTGCAAAATCTACCACCTATCAAGCTTGCCACGTGGCCCAACAAGAGCTGACCACACGGCCTTGAAAAGTCAGTGGTCACATGATCGCATGAGCCCGAAAGGCTTCATGTGATCATGCGACAACCCTTAGAAAATCCATCTCCGCTTTGCCACAAAAGCTCAGGCTTACGATCGCACTACAAACTTAACCCCAGTTTCACCTCGGGTCACCTTTCTCCTCTAGTTGCTGAATCGCTCATTTCTTCCTTAACCTCGGGCACCCCTTAGTGACCATGTGAAAACCATTGATCTTTGCTTCATCCACCGGCAGTCACTGAGTCACGTTACCCTTTTGGCATATTCTCTTCTGTCAGGAGATTACTAGACTAAGGGAAGTCTCGTAATCACCAGATAGAAAGAATATTCATCCCTTTATTGTGAGATTACCCGATTGGACCTAGAGCTGAGCCCACCTCCAACTGCACAACCGTGCAAAGCTTGCCAACCTTGAGCCTAGAACTGCCATGTGTCACTCCCCCATTCAGTCTAACTGCCACCACTCGAAAACATGCTAACCGCTGATGGTTTGTCACATGGTCACATGGGCTTGGAAGAGCCCATGCGATCATGTGACCAACCGCATGATGCTACCCGATAATCGCTGGCAGCACTATCCATTGAACCCCTGCTGACTACCACCACTTGTAACTATCGTAACCACAGGTGGTTAGTTGCATGGGTGCATGGGCTCAGAAGAGCCCATGCGATCATGCGACTAATCGGAAGATGCTACCCATGGTTAAGGCTTGCCACATTGGAAGGAAGATCGATGACTGTCATTACACCGCGTGCTTAAACATGCAACATCTTTCCTTAGTGGTGTAGTGACAACCACGAGATTTCACCAAGCGTTAACCTTTGTAGATGGAGAATGAGCCCACCGACAGGTGTCATCCTGTCGCATGATCGCAAGGGCAAGGAATATTCCTTGCAAACATGCGACAACCACAAGATTTTTGAGGAAAGCCAGCCACCGGGCCCACAGGTCAGAGTTGCACACTTGAAAAAAATATGCCACCTTACTCGAAATGTGGACCCATTGAGAACCCAATCCAACCATTATCACATGATTGCAAGGGCAAGGAATATTCCTTGTGAACATGCGACAACCGCAAGGTTTCTACTGCAATTGCACGGCTATGAGGAATTGGGACCCACCTGTCGAAGTTGCGCACTTAGGGTTGAAAACATAGAAGGGTGTTGAAAACACAGAGGATTTTTGAATGAAGGTTGAAAACACACTGAACTTCTAGAGCGGAGATCGAAAACACACTGGGTTTTCAGACCAAAAGGCAAAAACATCTCGAGCCTGTAGAGAGGAGATCGAAAACACACTTGAGCAGAAAACACACTGGACTCTTGACACCAAAAGGTAGCAAACATAGAGAGCTTTGACACTTGAGCATTTCTTTTGGAAAATAGGAACCGTGGCAAAAAATGAATGATAGGGAAATTTTGGGCAACATTTTGGTGACCTCTATGGGATGTCAACTTACTAGACATTGGACCAGTTGCCTTGAAATATCCATTGGGCATGGGGTCACTTCTGAAACACAAAAACTTGACAGGGGTAAAAACTAAACTGGGAAGACAAACCTGTGCACGAGAACTTCTTGGAAAGTAGGAAACTACTCTAGAAAATAGGGGAAAGAAAAATAGGGAAACCTATCCTAACCTAAACTAACTAGTGCAGAGACCTGGTTAAACAAAGCCATTCACTGGCATGTTGAAGTAGCTACCTTTCCTTCTTAGGATATTTTGCATTGGACTCATGAGGATAGCTATGAAGATAAGAGGCATACAAAGATTTGGCAAATGAGGATGCACTGCCTCTATAAAAACAAGATCAAGTTCACTCACCTCAAATGGATCAAATGGAGGTGTCCCAGTGAACTCCTTCGAGGCCAAGTATCTGATGGGGTAGCCTCTTGAAAGTCTGAAGGTAGGACTTTCATTGTTGGTTTCTCCTTTATCTTCATGGTTTCCCTCCATCATAGATAGCCACGACAACTCCTCATCCACAGCCAAGGGACTATCATCTTCTTCTTTTAAACTAGCCAAGAGCTCATTACAATCAGGCTCCATATACAAGCCATCCATGATGCTTCCCAAATAATCCTTGCCAAGGCTCTGGTTAACCTCTGTACATTAGGAAGCCTCCTCCTCAAAAATGAGATGAAGCTCATGAATTAACATATCTTCAGGATCAACCTCTTCTAGCTGCTGCAAATTTACAGAGGTGGCTATGATCATATCTTTCTCATCCTACTCAACAAAACCAGGCAGCTCATCCAACAAGCACAAGACATCCATTATAGAATCAATCTCCTATTGATGATAGACCTTTTGTTTTGATTGACCTTCAACCATAGGCAATGGCATGGTCTTTTCTACATCATCAAAAAAAAGAGGGAGTTCATCATACAAATTAGCCAAGAGCCCAAGCTGAGCATCAGTGTCCACCTCCACACCCTGTTGCTCATTTTCACCACAGTCATCACTCTGCACTAATACCTTAGATTTCTTCTCCTCCTTATCACATGAAAGCTCACTCACCAGTCCTTGCTTAGACACTAGACTAGTGTCCTTACAAAGGCTAGGCATCTAACAGCTAGGAGGTAGAGTCCATTGTGATATCCATATTACTTCATCATCCTGAGAAACTAAAGGGGCCTCTTGGGATGAAATTTTTTCTTGAATAGGCTACTCTTACAAAGTGGTAGGCTGAATCTCAAGCATAGGCTCTTGAACATAATTTTTTGCCTTAAAACTTGGGATGTGAAATTGAGGGGGAGAGGGGGGAGACAAAGAAGGCACAACTGCTTTAAACCTTAGAAATGAATGCTTAGCAGGCTCCTCATGTGTAGGTTCTTGAGACAAATGGGCCCTCCAGCTTGGAATTTTAGGCCTAGGAGCCTCTTATTGAGCAATCAGTGATCTCAACCTTGCTGTCTCAATGTTAGCTTGGTGTCTAATCTCTTCTTGAAACTCTCCTGCCTGCCACCCATCAACAAGAGTTTCTGTCATTTGGTAAGGAGCTGCCCCTTGCTCATAATTTTGAGCCTCCTACTCTCTCTACTCCCATAGCTCAGATACTTGTTTGACTAAATCAAGCAACAAACTCTTTGCCTCATGCATCTCCTTGAAGTTTGAGCTTAGAGTCTGCATCTACTACTGAATAGGCTGAGAAGGGGAGGGTGGGTGGTAAGCATGATGGGGAAGCTAGCCTTACATCTTTTGTTGTGCCTCTTGTGCCCATGATCCATCTTTCCTGAGAGCTCTCTCATAACTTTACACAAGGGCAAACTCATTTGGGGCATATTGGATATATTGATACCCTTGAGAAGTATAATAGTTTGGGGTAAAAGGAGGCTTTGGGTGACCTTGGTAAGGCTGAAAACAAGCTGGTTGAGCATTATTCTCATGATAGGATGGTGAGTAACCTGACTGTCCATAGAAACTTGACATGTCTACTCATGCAGTCAGTTGGAACTTGAATATGAAGATTGAAAACATACTAGCACTTGACTTCTTTGAAACCAGTAGACCTTCTGGAGTCACCAGATATGCAGCAAAATGACCTCTTTTAAGCCTATAGCATGCTACCATCATATCAAAGATAGCATACCTTGAACATGAATCTGAACTTCAATCCCATTGGGCATGCCAGAAATGTTATACACTGAATTTGCACCCTTAGTTCAAGCTCTTGTAGTCTTGATAACTCAATATAACAAAGGAATCATCTCAAGGTTGTGGGACCTTTTGCTAACCGAGATGAGACCTCTAGATTCTAGGCTGGTTCCTCTTTGATAATCACCCTGATTTGCTCTTAGACAGGAAAGTAAAACTTTGAGGGGAAAGGGTTAGAAGGAGTGCATGAAAGGAAATGACTGAAAGTAAATCTATCCTACTAGGTGATGCACTGAATCTAGGGTTTGGATCTCAGTATAGAGGAACAAGACCAATGGAGGAATCAGGTCTAATAGGTCACCACTCACTAGATAGGCTTGCATAAGTATTTCATAGGAAGGCCTGAACAGAAGACTCAACCTATGACCTACAAACAAACATCCTCCTCTCCAACTAGGTGTAGGAATGAGACAAGACTGCTAGGGGCTATAGTATACCCTCAAAACATCTAAATCAGATCAGACATAGTAACACACAAATCATAGAAAGAGAGAGGGACCAGGAACCCCAATTTCCATTAACAACATTCATAACCTCAATCCAATAAGAGATAATGAAAACAGGGAAGCACAAGGACATGAAGGATTGTCACAAACTGCCTCTGCAATACTTGTATTATCAATGGGAATTTATAGAATGTGGAAAACCAGAGGGCAAGAAGAAATGCCATAGATAGGTTCCCAAGAAAGAGCCTTTCTTTTTACAAAATGTGAATTCTGAGCACTATAGGCTCCCAAAAAAGAATATATACACTCCCTGCATGCAAGCAGGAACCAAACTTTTAGGGCTACATAGATTTTACAATATAATAATCAACCCTAGGCCTGTCGCTTCTGATCATAAATATGCTCTGTAAATATCATGGCTGATCAGATATCTTTTGTTTGCATGTCCATCCCTGAATTGATCAACCTACTGACAAAAAACTTCATCTATCTACCTCTTTGCAAGCTGGACTCTATCATGAATGTTCAAATCTGATCAGATCCTTGAAAGGACCCAAAAATGGTAGCCTAAAAGATCTCTGCAAACATTCCTAGCTATAATTGCCTTTGGAAACATTAATTCTCAGCTACCTGCGCTTTGCAAACATCTCTGCAGAAGAAAGCCCGCCAAAGCAATCACGCCGCCCTTGTAATAGAAATGGTCGCATGATCGCATAAGGCCAAAAGGCTTCATGTGATCATGTGACAACCTTTGAAAACCTACCTTCACCTTGCCACAAAATGACACCTCGGGCCCGCAAAATCTACCACCTGTCAAGCTTGCCATGTGGCCCAATAGGAGCTAACCACACGACCTTGAAAAGTCAGCGGTCGCATGATCACATGAGCCCAAAAGGCTTCATGCGATCATGTGACAACCCTTAGAAAATCCATCTCCGCTTTGCCACAAAAGCTCGGGCTTACGATTGCACTGCAAAATTAACCCTGGGTCACCTTTCTCCTCTAGTCGCTGAATCACTCATTTCTTCCTTAACCCCGGGCACCCCTTAGCGACCATGCAAAAACCATTGATCTTTGCTTCATCCGACGATAGTCGCTGAGTCGCATTACCCTTTCGACATATTCTCTTCTGTCAGGAGACTTCCTGACTAAGGGAAGTCTCGTAATCACCAGATAGAAAGAATATCCATCCCTTTATTGTGAGATTACTCGACTGAACCTAGAGTCGGGCCCACCTCCAACTGTGCAATTGTGCAAAGCTTGCCAACCCTAAGCTCAGAACCACCACATGTCACTCCCCCATTTGGTCTGACCGCCACCACTCGAAAACATGCTAACTGCTGACGGTTTGTCGCATGGTCGCATGGGCTCGAAAGAGCCCATGTGATCATGCGACCAACCGCATGATGCCACCTGATAACCACTGGTGGCACTATCCACCAAACCCTTGCTAACCGCCATAGCTTGTAACTACCGTAACCATAGGTGGTTAATCACATGGGTGCATGGGCTTAGAAGAGCCCATGCAATCATGCGACTAACCGCAAGATGCTACCCGTGGTTAAGGCTTGCCGCATCGGAAGGAAGATCAACAACTTTCGTTACACTGCGCACTTAAATAGGCAACATCTTTCCTTAGTGGTGTAGCGAAAACCATGAGATTTCACTGAGCGTTAACCTTTGCAGACAGAGAATGGGCCCACCGATAGGTGTCATCCTATCACATGATCACAAGGGTAAGGAATATTCCTTGCAAACATGCGACAACCACAAGATTTTTGAGGAAAGCTAGCCACTGGGCCCACAGGTCGGAGTTGCGCACTTGAAGAAAATATGCCACCTTACTCAAAATGTAGACCCACTAAGAACCCAATCCGACCGTTGTTGCATGATCGCAAGGGCAAGGAATATTCCTTGCGAACATGCGACAACCGCAAGATTTCTACTACACTTGCATGGTTATGAGGAACTGGGACCCGCCTGTCAGAGTTGTGTGCTTAGGGTCAAAAATACAGAAGGGTGTCGAAAACACAGAGGGTTTTCGAACGAAGGTCGAAAACACACCGAACTTCCAGAGTGGAGATTGAAAACACACTACATTTTTGGACCAAAAGGCAGAAACATACCGAGCCTGTAGAGTGGAGGTTGAAAACACAATGGGTTTTCGACACTTGGGCAGAAAACACACTGGACTCTTGACACCAAAAGGTAGAAAACATAGAGAGCTTCGACACTTGAGCATTTCTTTTGGAAAATAGGGACCGTGGCCAAAAATGAATGATAGGGAAATTTTGGGCAACAGTTTTAATTGTGAAAAATAAATAATTCTATGTTTAGTCAACCTAAAGGGCTAAATTTTTGGAACCTTCTCGGGTGGTGGAAATTGCCTATATAAGAAAGGTCTGTAGTGTTGTCTTAGGCAGTTTGGAGCAGTTTAGAGTAGATCTGGGTAATGATTTGAGGCTTTTTCCTATAGAATATTGTAAAGGGAATGCCCATGTGGCTTTGCATATTGTAATTCTAAAATTTGTAATTCCACATTTGTGGAGATAATAAGAAGCCCATTTTCTGTTCTTGCAAATTGTTGTTGTTTCTTTGTTTCTGTTATGTGTTTGTGGTATTAAGGGGAGCACCCTTCATCAGAACCCAATTAGACTCAATTAGAAAAAATTAGTACCTAATTAGACTCAATTAGGACCAATTAGATCCAATTAGGACCTAATATGACCAATTAGAACCAATTAGAACCTAATTAGGACCTATTATGACTTAACTCTAGACTAATTAGAACCTATTATGACCAATTATGACCATTTAGGACTAATTAGGACCAATATGACCTATTAGGACCAACTATAACCAATTAGGAGTAATTAGGACCTAATAGGACCTATTAGGACCCAATTATAATCAATTAGAATGAATTAGCACCTAATTAGACTCAATTAGAACCAATTAGGACCTAATATGACCTATTAGAACTCAATTAGACTCAATTAGAATAAATTAGCACCTAATTAGACTTAATTAGGACCAATTAGACTCAATTAGAACCAATTAGATCCAATTAAGACCTAATATGACCTATTAGAACCAATTAGGACCTATTATGACCTATTATCACTTAACTCTAGACTAATTAGGACTTATTATGACCAATTAGGACTAATTAGGACCAATATGACCTATTAGGAATAATTAGGACCAATATGACCTATTAGGACCTATTAGGACCAACTATGACCGATTAGGACTAATTAGGACCTAATAGGACATATTAGGACCCAATTAGAATATATTAGAACCAATGAGCACCTAATTAGACTCAATTAGAACCAATTAGGAGCTAATATGACCTACCAGAACCTAATTAGACTCAATTAGAATAAATTAGCACCTAATTAGACTCAATTAGGACCAATTAGGACCAATTAGACTCAATTAGGACTAATTAGAACCAATTAGGACCAATTAGAACTAATGAGGCTCTAATTAGACTCAATTAGGACCAATTAGGACCTAATTAGACTCTATTAGAACCAATTAGGACCTAATATGACCTATTAGAACCAATTAGGATCTATTATGACTTAACTCTAGACTAATTAGGACCTATTAGGACCAATTAGGACCAATATGACGTATTAGGACCAACTATGACCAATCAGGACTAATTAGGACCTAATAAGACCTATTAGTGTACACACTAAATAGTGCACTTCTCTAAGTCATTACTTCTAAGGGAATCTATGAATGGGAAACCTTGAGAAAGTGACCTAGAGCTCCCTAGGCATGGAATCACAAGGATGTTGATGGTGCTCTCAGCAAGAGCTATTGAAGCATGCAACCTTGCTAGTAAACCACACAATGAGAGATTCAAAGAGACAAGGGCAAGAATGTCAATATCCTCAAGAATCAACAATGGAAATGCAATGCAATGCAAGCTATGCTAAGAATGAAAATGCAAGCTAAGCTATGAAAGGAAAGTATTACAAACCCTTGCTTATTAAGCTATGTGAGCTAAGCTAAAGCATAAAGGAAACTAAGCTAGATTCCATGAAAGCTATGATGCAAGAAAGAAACTAGAATGCAAGCATGATCTCCAAAAGCTCCAAAGTCTCCAAAGTCTCCAAGAAATCCTATAGCATAAGATTAGTATTCAAAATTGGGATCTAAGAATGAGAAAAGAGCTCTCCTTTTAAAGGAATTGAGAAGGAATGGGCCATGGAGATTAAGAGGCAAAAGATTTAATCAAGGGTGGAGCTTGAAAGAGGAGCAATCCATGTGCACAAATATCCTCCAATGAGAAAATAAAAGTTGACTTTTGTGTCTATATAAAATAAAAAGTGATTTTCTTCTTTTTATAAAATAAGAATAATATTTTATTTGTGCAACTTAGGATAAGAGGAAAAGTGGGGGCTTTTTATTTAATAAAAGGGGAGGAAATTCCTTTTTAAATAAATAAAGACTTAGGATAAAATGGTTAGCCCATAGAAGATAATAAAAAATGATAAAATAGGATTTGATCAAGGAAATTGATATATTTGAAAAATATTGATTTTTGAAAATATTGATTTAGGGATTTGATAAATTATTGAATGGAGGCCCAAAGTCTAGGTGACCATTTTAGGGTGCATACATTTGCCCCTCTCTGACTAATGTGAGATCGCTTTGGCATCACATGTGGTCAAAGAATGGAATTGAAATGTGAGGTCAATTTGGGATCACAAAATAACCCAGATGTGTGTTTGATGGATGGGAACACATCAGGACAAAGATAAGCATAAGTTGACAAAGATAAGCTGAAAGACAAGACCAACACCTGTATAGCTAGGTGATAATCAAGTCTCAAATAAGAGTTAAGAATCTCAAGAAAAGCTGATTGATAAAGTTGAATCAAGGATTGAAGCTAATAGGTACTGCCCCCTCAGAATCGAAATCAAAATTAGGTAGAGGAGAAATAGTAAATTGATAAACTTGATCAAGTCACTAGAAATCATAATCGAAGATGAAGGATGATAGGATAACCATTAAGCAGTGAAGATATGCCCCAATTTGACTAGGTTGACTGAGAAAGATATAGTTTAAGGATGAAGTCAAACCTCAGAGAGATGGAGTGAATGAAAAATGAGTGAAAGACTAGAAGGTTTGAAAGAGATGGGGATGAAGAAATGAAGATGCCTTAGCGAAGATCGAAAGATCAGGCCTCAAACGGTCAGCCAACTGCGCAGAAGAAGAAGAAGAAATTTTGAAATGCAATTTTGACTATCAAGATGAACTTAGATTTTGATTTTGATCTTGAAAATGGATCCAGGATGTTGAAATTAGCTAGGGGTGTAATTTTCATGAAATTTTGAAGTGTTTTGAAAATTAGGTCAAAAAGTCAAAATGCTATAAAAGGGGGTAAAAAGGTCATTTTCAAAATCATGTCTTTTAGTGATTTGAGAATCTCAAGAGCTTAGAGAGAGAAAATGGCCCAGAAAATAGTGATTTCGGTCCACAGACATCGATTTGAGCACGCCCGATTGCACAACCTACCTCCGTAGTATGGTGCCCCGGTATGTTTTCAAAAAAACTCACCCTTAATGTCATTTAAAACATGTTTTTAATGTTTTTTAAATTTTTCAAATTTTACTCATAAAATTTCATACGATACTTAGAAAGTATCACACCCTTTGATAATTTTTGTCGTGTTATAGTTTGTGGGTCAAAATAGTATCGCACGGGTATGTAATCCAGTATCGCATTATACCAAATGAAATATCGTGCGATTCTATATGAACTATCGCACTCAAAGATATTATCACATTGTTATTGAGGAAAGTATCACATGATACTTAATCAAAAAAATACTATTGCACAATATAGAAAAATGACATATTTTAATCTTTTTGAGCAAAATAACATGGGTCTTGACAATGTTTTCTTTTGTACTGATTTTTGATATCCATCATGATATGTTCTGACATCTGATTTGGGTTAAATGGCTTGTAGGAGAACTTTCTTGCACTACTCATTAGAGCACCTCAAGTGACTGGGCTACGATGCATCTAAGATCTTGATGATCCGGGCCGGGCAGACCTGAGGGAGATAATTTTTGGCTACTTGCTGCAGATGCCCCACATTTGGGTAGATCACAGATTACTAACAACATTGGCTGAGAGGTGGCATAGTGAGCATAACACCTTTCACTTGCCTGTTGGAGAGGCTACTATTAGCCTAGAGGATGTCTATCAGATCCTATGACTTTCGAGCCATGGAGATCCTGTAAGTATAATCATGTTTATAGATAGTCACAAATGTAAAGTTTCCATATGATAGAAATTGACATGATTGTTTGTTGGCACATGTATACTATGTTCAAGATCTGACTGAGGGGTGACAGATTATGCAGGATATGTTTCAGATGTCACATTTGTTGATAGACACCTCAGCTAGGATCGGCTGATGGAGGAGTTTGGTAGAGACTTTTTGGTGCCATGCATTGTATGTTCTATAGTAGCACAGACCCTTATTACTAATAAGAGTCAGAAGGGTTTCCCACTGGGCTAGGGCAGGTTAGTAGCAGACTTGATTGCACACCCATGATGGATGGCATGGGGTCTAGCCATCCTTGTAGATATGTACCATGAGCTCCATGAGATCATATATCGGGAGAGTAGGACTTGGGCATGCGGTGCTATCCTAGCACAGGTATGGGCGTGGGAGCACATTGTCATTGTGCATCCACATGTGCAGTCGAGGGAGTAGAGACACCCCTACATCTATAGGTACACAGGGTTCACATCTCAGCCACATAGCGGGGATGTGACTTACTACCGCAGGTTACTAGATGAGCTCACCTCATTTCAATGGAGACCATACAGGGCATGTGAGCAATGGGGTGATCAGGAGGCGGAGCTGGGTTACATGCTATGTAGTCGACCACTGGTAGGTTAGCACTTAGATATTGTTGAGAGATTCATGATCACCTAAGTCTAGAGATAGTTTAGGTGATAGCAGAGGGTGCCCACCAAGACCACTACTTATGCTCGGGTTAGGGATGAGGAGGGATAGGGGTGGTTGTCGATGCTGGACTACCAGTAGGTAGTATAGGATATAGCAGCCATATGTAGGGAGCCATGGGACTATCTCCTAGACATGGTAGATGTAGGTGTCGATGCAGCATACAGGGCAGAGCACCAGAGGTAGCCCTTCCCTAGGTTAACTGTACCTAATGCACAGCCGACAGCATAGGGGGATGATGGAGATGACGAGGATGGAGGGGATGGAGGAGGGAGAGGGAGAGCTAGGGAGATAGGATAGAGCTCTCAATTGAGTGACTGAAAATAGCTATGGGGATAGGGTTCTGCTAATGAGGGGGATGGCATAGCGAGGCCATCTTGCCACCGGGTGGATGCTGGGTAGGATCAGCCTTCAAGGGGAGAGGATCTGAGAGTGAAGATCTAGGTCCTAGAGATAGAGATGTAGTAGCTATAGATCACTATAGTTGTCAGAGACCAGCAACTGACTGATTTGAGAGCCAAGATAAAGCAGCAGGAGAGGGCGGCACAGGCCGATGCAATAGAGATCCGGTGAGAGGTAGCACGAGCTACTTATTATCATGGGCTCTACATACAGGCTGTACTGGAGGGATAGAGAGCACCACCCTACTCTGTGATAGCTTGGAGGTCTGACATGGTACCAGATAGAGTGGTGGCACCACCTCCACCACCACTAGCTCCACATGATGGTGCTAGTGAGTCCTAGGTCTAGGTTGAGGATAGATGTATAGAGACATATCCTGGGACATTATCTAGATTTTAGATCCCACATTGTATGATATTTACCATAGATATATGATTTTAATGCATTTGTGATATATCTTGTGTACTTGTCCCACTTGTGATGGATGTTTCAATTTTTATATTGTCTTGTCATATTGCTCAAAATGTGTGTTATGTATGCTCATGTATAACCTCTTTCATAGATGTATGTTTAATTCTCATGTTTATGATATAGACTCATGTTTTTGAAAATTATCTCTTTAGGATAGGTATGATGATAAGATTAACCCCTTGTGATGACAGGAAAAGGATGTGATGTGAAAGACAAGGAGTGAAAGACATGATCAAGAAAAGGAAGGGTGAGCACAGTTGACCGATAGGTCCATGAAAGATGAAATGAGAGCTCTCTCCATATGCAAGATGCAAAACTAATCTAACATGAACCTAAAAATACAAGCTACTATGAAAAATGGTTTACTTGCAAGGTCACAAAGCTTATTAGACTCTAATATTCATCATCGAGCATTATTGGTAGCATCGCAAGATCATACAATGCACACTAGTATGGCTATGTGAATCTGAATATGATCTATATCAGATAGATATGTAGGAATCCCACCTAGGCATCAAAGACATATAGGTCAAGATGAATAGTGCAATGAGATTACCTAAGTTTAATATGGAAAGATTATACTCACATCGAGACACAAGGAAACTCAAGATGGCTATAAGTATGCACTTGCAAAAATAGTCAAGGATAATACCTTGTAGACCCCAATGTCAAGTGGAACAAGCATAAATGCTAATGACAGTTAGGACCAACAAAATATACCCACAAGTAGAAAAAACAATAAAACATGTTCTCATGCCCCTAGTCTTCTAGCTCAGCATCATCAAAAACTATTACGGAGAGAACACTCATCAAAGAAATCATCATAGACAGCACACAAAGAAATAAAGTCAAACAAGTCTTAGTGAGTCAAGTGTTTAAGTGTGTGTGTGTAGGTCATAGAGTCAAACTTTGAGCATCACATTTGCCAATGAGAAAATATTATATCATGCTAGACTGCAGGTAAGATATCTGATAAGTGTTGAGAAACACTTGACGCTAGGGTAGTGTTGAAAAACATAGTTGGGGTGGTGTTGAAAAACATCATTTTCAAGATGTCCTAAAGACCAACACATCCTAGAGACCAAAGCTAACATAGTTATGCCCCCTAGACAAAGACAAAGACCAATTCCAAACCAAGGCAACAAGGTCAAGGCATGATGGAGAGAGGTTAAGTGTCGAGGACACATGCTAAGAAACAAGGGTGCAAAGGCCTCAAGTAACACTTGTTTCTAAGTTTTCACCACTTGGAGAGATTTTTTATTTTTTCAATTTTTTTGTATTTTTGCTACCAAGGTGCCTGTTTCCAGGTTTTCACCAAGGCACTTTTTCTATTTTTTTTAATTTTTTGCATTTTTTTATTTTTTTGTATTTTTTCAGGACTTTATATGCTTTTTAGAATTTTTTCAACATCATATATGAATTTTTTTGAAATTTTTTCAGGATCAATAAATATGTAGAAAGGATGCCCCTAGACAAAATAGGCATCATAGATAGAACTTCTTCAAGTGCAAGACATTGATAGGATTAGGGAGTTGCTCTCCCTTTGGATCAGATAGTAAATAAGCACCTATACCAAAAGCAGTAGTAATGATGTATGGTCCAAGCCAATTAGGTTTGAATTTCTCCTTTTGTTCTCTATGTTGTTGGTTCTTAGGGTTTTCTCGTAGGACAAGATCCCCCACTTGAAATTCTCTAGGGTGAACTTTCTTGTTGAATGCTTTGGACATACGCTTCTGGTAAACTCTCATGTGATCAAAGGATGCTTTATGCTTTTCATCTAGAAGTTCTAGTTCTTGAAGTCTCGTGGCATGGTAGTCTTCATCTGTCACTAGATCTTTAAGGGAAACTCTAAGAGAAGGAATCTCCACCTCTAAAGGTAACACTGCTTCAGCACCATAAGTGAGGGAAAAAGGAGTAGCCCTTGTTGGACTACGAATACTCATTCTATAGGCCCACAAGGCTAAATTTATCTGTAGATGCCAATCTCTACCATTCTTGTGAACTATTCTATGGAGGATTTTGAGAATGGTCTTATTCAAAGCCTTTGCTTGTCCATTTCCTTACGGGAAGTAAATGGAGGACCAATGTTATTTTATCTTGAATTTCTTGCAAAGATGTTTAAGGTCCTTATTTTTAAACTGACCTCCATTTTTAGTGATTATTTCAGAAGGCACTCCATACCGACAGATGATGTGGTTTAAAATAAATAGAGAAACTATCTTGCCTGAGGCAACAGAAAGTGGGACAGCTTCTACCCATTTGGTAAAGTAATCAGTAGTAGTGATAATGAATTTGTGTCCACTTGATGAGTTAGGATGAATCTGCCCAACAAGGTCAAAGGCCCAGCGCTAAAATGGCCAATGAGAAATAGAAGGAATAAGCTCCCTGCCTGGAGCATGTATCAGGTTACTGTGTTTCTGACACTTTTCACAAGATTTAGCAAAAGCTACTACATCTGTCTGCATGGTAGGCCAATAGTACCCCACCCTAAGAAACCTTCGAGCCATGGAAAGACCATTAGAATGTCCTCCATAAATGCCCTCATGAATTTCAACTAACACTTGGTTGGACTCATCCTTTTCTAAACACCTAAGAAGTGTCCCATCTAAACCCCTCCTATACAAATCACTAGAGATAAGGGTATGGAGAGAGGAATTTCGGGTTAGGTTTATTTGTTCAGAATGATTGAAGGTTTCAAGGATAGTACCATCATGGAGGTATGAGTAAATGGCACCATAGTGGGATGACTCATGGCCAATAAGGGTACAAACAACTTGGATTTCTTGGGTGTCATAGATAGGGTAGCGTATCTCTTCCACCAGGAATTCAAATTTGGACTCATGTTGTTCTAGCTGAAGAAGTGAAGCCAATGTAGCCATAGCACTAGCTGCTTTATTCTCTACTCTAGGGATTTGCTAAAATGTAATAAAGGTGAAATATCATCCCAATGAATCAACCATTTTCTTGTAGGGTACCACTTTTTCATCTTTTGTTTGGTACTCTTCATTAACTTGGTTGACTATTAATTGTGAATCCCCATAAATATGCAGCTCTATGATTCTCCACTATATAGCCACTTTTAGTCCATTTGTCAAGGCTTCATACTCAGCAATGTTATTTGTACATGGGAACAATAGTTTGTAGGACTTAGGAATTGTGTACCCATGAGGAGAAACAAACAACACTCTAGCACCTGAACCATTTTGCATGAAAGAGCCATCAAAGAACATCTTCCATGTTCTTGCAGTCATGTACATTATGTGCTCATCTTGAAATTCAACTTGGATTGGTACTTTGTCTCGAATAGGAAAATCAGCCAATTATTCTGCAATGGCTTGTCCTTTTATAGCCTTACACTCAACATACTCTATGTCAAATTTTGATAAGATTATCATCCACTTAGCAAGTCTACCTATGAGAGCAGCCTTACCAAGAAAATATTTGAGAGGATCAATCTTTGCAATGAGGTGTATTGTATGCACAAGCATGTAATGTCACAACTTTTGGGAAGCAAACACCACTGCAAGGCAAGATTTTTCAATACTAGTGTAATTAACCTCATATGATACAAGAGTACGACTGATGTAGTAGATAGCTCTTTCTTTTCTAGTATCATCAAGTTGAGCCAATAATTCCCCTAGGGAAGATTCTATTGCTGACACATACAATATGAGTGGTCTTTCAGGGATAGGAGGCATTAAGATTAGAGGATTGGCCAACTATTGCTTGATTTGGTCCATGCTTTGCTGACAATATTCATTCCAAACATATTTAACCCCTTTTTGCAATGTCTTATTAAAGGGTTGAGCTCTATTAGCCAGTTGTGAGATAAACCTCCTAATTGATTGAAGGTGTCCCTAAAGACTCATCATTTGGCTAATGTTTTTGGGAGGCGACATATCCAATATTGCTTGAACTTTCTTTGGGTCTACCTCTATTCCTTTGCCTAAAATGATAAATCCTAGGATTTTTCCAAAGGTGACTCCAAATGCACACTTTTTGAGATTTAATCTTAATTAAAACTATTCCATATGATCTAGAATGACTTCCAAATTGCCTAGGTGTGTATCCCTTTTTTTAGATTTTGCCAAGGTGTCATCCACATAATCTTCCATATTCTTATGCATCATGTCATGGAAGATGGTAGTCATAGCTCTTTGATAAGTAGCTCTTGCATTCTTTAATCCAAATGGCATGACATTCTAGCAATAGGTTCCCCATGTGCAAGTGAATGTAGTCTTTTCCTAGTCTTCAAGAGCTATTTTGATTTGATTATACCCAAAAAAACCGTCCATCAAAGAATAGATCTCATAGCCCGTTGTCATGTCCACTATCATGTCTATGTTTGGAAGTGGAAAATCATCCTTTGGGAATGCTTTATTAAGATCTCTAAAATCTGTGCAGATGTGAATGGACTTGTCATGTTTTGAAATTGGTACAATATTGCATATCCATTCGGCATAATCAATGGCTCTTATAAATCTTGCACTGAGGAGTTTTTCTAATTCAGCTTTGACAAGAATAGCTATGTGAGGATGCATTTTCCTCAAATGTTGTTTTAGTGGTTTGATACCTGGAGCTATGGACAAGTGATGCATAATGAGATTAGTGTCCAATCCTGGCATGTCTGAGTAAGTCCAAGCAAAATTAATCTTCTTGGTTTGTAGGAACTTGGTATATGCTTCTTTTTCTTGTGCTGATAGAGACTGAGCTAAATGCACTATTTGCAGAGCCTCTTCTATATTCAAATTGACTAGCTATGTAGGCTTGACAAGCACTGAAGACCTATCATGAAAGTAACTTGGGAGATGATCAAGTACCTCATCCTTAGGTGCCTCAGAGAGGTTTTCACCCTTAGATACGTCCTTTATTTTTCCTTTTTTAGGTTCTGACATTGCCACACAGTGGTTTTTGCCATCAGAACTTTTCCTCTTTTTTTCTCTTTTCTTTTCATTTTGCGACTAAGGTACTTGATATCTAGTTTTGTCATGCTTGTAGTTGGTTTGTTGGTGGAAGAGACTATAGCTTCAAGAGAATTTAGGTAACAGGCTATCTCATAGTCATTTTGGAAAGTTAGGAGCTGAGGCTCTTGATAGCGCTAAGACCAATCAATTAGGTGAGGATTGGCAAGGGGTAGGTCAATGACTAGTTCCATATTGTGTATGCGAATGGTGTCATCTCTAGTGATTGCAGATTTAGGATTCATCAAGTATCCCTCTAAGGTACCCAAATCAGGACTTATCCTACCAAATGAAGCATCATCCACTAAAGCGACTCATGGATTCCAATCCTCTAATCTTACACTAGACTTGTTAGCTACCTCAGGTTGGGAGCCATATGTATGGACAACATCAATGTCCATGTCAACTGTAGAACAATTAGAAAGAGATTCCCACTCATACTCATGTGAGTCCGTATCTAAATCTCAGCTGGGATGTTTACACCAAGCATATTTTTTAGGCCTTGAGGTAGAGGCTTTGATGTCACCCAGGCTAACACCTTCTTGAATGTCATTTGTGTATTGATGTTCTTGAATAGGATCCTCAACATGATCTCCAACAGTGGATACTTCTTGTTCTAGGTCTGAAACTGTTGGATTGGTAACTGGAGTAGTTGAATCTCTCTAAAGGAGATTAGTGGAAGGGACCCAATCTTCACACCTATCTTGTTGATTTTGCAAATTGGGTATGTAGCTTGATTCATCATCACTATCCATCGCAGCAAGGATAGGAGTAGTTTTCTTATTCTGTCTTTCAAAACCTAGGCCAACTGTTGTCTTAGATCTACAGCCAAAAAGAGCATGGTCAATTGGTTCGGCTCTGGCATCTAATCTGTGACTGAGAGGACCATGACTTGGATAGCCCATATTTTTGACAAGGGTGTACCCTCTTCCATAGACCTTAGGAGAGGGAGAGAAGTTTTCATTATGCAAGTATTTGTCTTCTCTATAGATCCAATCCTTGACAGCTACATCTTCTTTTTCATCCTAGATGGGCACTAAGGACTCTACAAATGTACCAAATAGAGTCGTTGTTGAAGATGAAGGATGCATCTCTTGTGAAGGTTTACCATAGGACCTAGGTGAGATTGCCAGTTTTGTAAAGGAGTCAATTTGATAACCCCCCATACCAAGGTCTATGGCTTTTAACTTATTTTGGCACTGTGCTAAAGTGGCATCAAAATCCTCTACTTCTCTATTGAGAGGAACATGAGTCCCTACTGAAATTGCATTAATAGAAAATGTGCTATCCCTGGGTATACAAAATTCTACTCCATTATAAGGGAATTTAACACATTGGTGGTAGGTCGACGACACTGCTTGCATGTTATGGATCCACGGTCTACCAAGTAGGATATTATATGCTAAAGGACCAGCATCAACAATCTGAAACAAAATGTCCTTTTCAATGGGGCCAATCCTGATAGGAAGGATGGCCAAGCCTTTGGAGCTTCTCTCTACCTCATCATAGGCTTTAATGGTGATCGTCTTTTGGGTATCAATAACCTGCTCAGAGTAACCAAGTATTTTCAACAAACTCAAGGAACAAATATTGAGCCCAGCACCCCCATCAATCAACACACGCCTAACATGGGTCTTGTGGATCATGACTTCGATATGAAGGGCAAGATTATGCGGATGGCTCAAGGCTTTGTCATCTTCTTCTGAGAATGTGAGGTAATGAGGGCTGGCAAGGTGGTTAACCATGTTTTGGAATTGGTCAACATCTATGTTGTTAGGAACATTGGCTATACGCAAAGCATCCTCAAGGACACGCTTATGTCTTGGGGACAATTCCAAGAGTTCAAAAATTGAGATTTGAGATGGTGTTCTTTGTAACTAGTCAACAATATTGTAGCTCATTTCAGGATTGACTGCTAACTTGGTGTTGACATTCTTGGATGTCACTTCCTTGGGTTTGCTGGACTGATTAGAACTAGGACCTCTAATAACCACAGGACCTTAACTTTGGCTTCTGGTGATAGCGTTAAGAGCTTGGGATGACCTTTGAGAGTGAGGACCCCTAAGCACCACCATGAGTTCTTCATCAAATATAGGATGAGATCCCACATCATGACCATAAGAATCTTTGTTTCGCATCATGTTGACACCTTCCTCAACAATCTCAAGCATATTAACCATATTTTTTGCACATGTGTAGGTATAGTTGATTTTAGCCTTGCCATTCTTGGGTTTGGAGGTTTCCCCCTCTTCATATTTGGGAAAAAGTTCCTCAAATGCTTTGTGGTCTGCATTGGTATTCAACCCATCAATCTGAAGTTTTCCACTTTCAATAAGATCTTGAATAAGGTGTTTAAGTTTCTAGCAATGTTTGATGTCATGTCCAATGCCATTGTGGAATTTGTAGAAAGCTTTTTCATTCCACCAATGTGGCTTAACATCAGGTATATGGAAATTTGTTGGATCTTATGGTTTTGCAAGGTTATTGGCATTAAGCATCTTGAAAACATCCTCATAGGAGTCACCCAATTTAGAAAATTGTCACAACTTTTTCTTAGGCTTTTCTTGATACTTTGGTTTGTGCTCTTGTTGGTTGGAGGATGTGTTGAGCTTCATAGCTTGGACTGCACTAGACAAATGGAGGAATCCTTGATCCTTGGGCTGGGAAGAGTCCACAACTCCATCATTGACTACTTGCTTATTCTTGTTCCAGTGTGAGTGTTTGCCTTTGTCCTTATTAGCATTGTGATTATTCTGACCATTATTGTTGTTGCTATGTTTGGTCAAAATGCCTTTCTCTTTCAAGACATCCTCAATTCAACATGCGGTCTCAACCATAGTATCGAAAGAATCAAAGACCATCTTCTAAACCTCATAATGCATTTCAGGCACCAAATTACTGACAATGATGTCAATCCTTTCATGCTTAGGAATAGTCCTAGAATAGCAGAAGCATAATTGTTTCCACCTTTGCAAGAAGGTAACAAAGGATTCCCCTTGGTTTTGTTTCAAATTGCACAAGTCCAACATAATGACTGATCTTGACAACTTGTATGCAAAATGTTGCACAATGTTAGGAATAAGGTGTCTCAACCTTGGATAATTCCTATTCTTATTATTTGTTTTGTAAAATGTATTTCTTGCAAATAATGTAATTAAGTGTGAGTGTACATGTCTAGTTGGCATGTTGATGTGTCGACATCTTGAATTGTGTGTAAGGAGATCATGGCTAAAATGGTTATGATGGATTCCTATGACATGTAAGAGCTATATCTGGAAGATTCAATGATAGGTGAAGACATGTGGCAACTGATAAAATTGAGTACTATACACTCTTCCCTAATACGACTATCTTTGGAGCTTGCCCTAAAAGAGGAAGCGCATGATATAAGCATTTTTAGGGTTGCAAAGATAGGAGAAGTGTATTGTTGGAATGTTTTATATTGCCATGATTTATCTTCAAGGGTTGGGAAAATCTTCTAAAAGAACTTTCATTGCAAGTGTATTGTAAATTGTAATAGTTTTGATTAATACACTGTGCAGGTTTTGGAGTGATGGGGTTTTTACCGAAAGGTTTCCCCAGGGTAAATCATTGTGTCATTCTCTATTTTTTGTATGCATGGTATATGGTTGCAATATCACTATTAAAGTAGTTAATGAATCTGAAATTGTAAGGATTTAAAAGAATTTGCACAATACTTTCCTTTTGAGATTAGTGTAGGAAGTTGTTTCTGCACCTAAGTTTCCTTACACATAAATATGTGCACGAGTTCCTTGAAAGTTTTGATGGGAGGGGTTATGTTGGTAAACCACTCCATGGCTTGGCCCTTGAGGCTCCTTGGAAATAATCTCATAAGATAGGAATCATCTTGGTGAAACTCAAAACTCATGATGTAGAATTGATGCACATGATCATGTGGGTCACCATTACCGTCATACTTGTCATATTGGGGGATTTCAACTTTCCTAGGAAAATCTGTCATAGTCACACTTTTTTTGAAAGGATTGGGACAAATAGAATCAATTGAAAAGGAACTTTTAGGTTCCAACACCTTTTCCATCATTCATTTGAGTTTTTTGATCTCCTCTTCTTGAGAGGGTCCTTGTTTCTTGATTCTCCTATCCACATCAAAGTTGTAAGGGACCCTGCCACCTTTGTTAATCAAGCTCTCTAGGAACCTATCTTTGTTTTGATCAAGGTACTTCTCCACATATTGTTGGAATAATGGCTCTTGTTGCATTCTCATAAAATCTTGATCATCAAAATTTTCACTACTTCCTCCATGTTGAGAGCCATGATGAGCTCGTTGGGAGGGTTGTCTCGAGTTCCTAGGAGGTGTTCTTCTCCTATGTTGTGAAATCCTCCTTCCTCTAGGACTAGGAGATCTTGAAGGGGTCCTTGACCACCTTCTACTTCTTGGGGTTCTTGAGGGAGTAGAGGGTGGAGAGTTGTTTCCACTGTTGGTACCCCTATTGTTGAATTGGTCATTGAGTTGTTGGGCTAGAAGCCTATCTTGTTCCTCTTAGAATGATTTTCTTCTCAACTCTAACAAGGCTTGTTTCTCTTCCTCTAGGTGTCTAAACCTTTCTTCTTTAGCGGCTTGTTCATCCAAAAAGGCTTTCTTTTCGTGCTCAATTCTTTTAAGCCTTTCATTAGCATATCTTGAGGTTGTTTTGAGCGGTGAGTTGGACCTTGAGTGTTTGAACAAGTCATTAGTGAATGCAGAATTCACATGAGCATCACCAGATTCATTGTTTTGGTCTTCATATTGTGACTGTGCATCTTGGTGAGCTTGCCCATAATGTCTTTCAGCTCTTTGATGGGCATCTAAATATCTTGAGTTAATAGGGGGTGATTTAGGTTGATTGTCATCACCAAACAACATGTTATCCCTATGTCTTTGGAAAATGTCATCAAGAGTTTGATCCATCGCTTCTCTTTGTTTTCTAGTCAAAGTGTAGCTCATGTCCATATTTGATTGAGAAGATGGTAAAGAGGTACTCAACTCACTAGGATTGCTCTTTGGGTCAAACCAAGCCTCAAACTTGCTCCTAGGTGATTGATCAAAGATGGGTTTCTTTCCTTTCACTTTTGACGAGTTTGGACTAAGGGTTATTGTTCAAAGACAACTTGAGGTCATTTTCCTTGACTAACTTGGTACCTTGCTGTAACCAACATGAAAGAAAAAGACCCTTGGTGATAAGATGACCTTATGAAATGTCAATACCAAACTAGGATAGTGAAAGTGTTCAATTGTCCAAAAAGAGATGGTAAGATAGAAAGCTGCAAAAGGTGCAAACCAACACTGCCACAAAGGTGTATAATAAAAGGATGAGTATCCTAACACATATGGACCAGGAGAATGGATTTTCCAAATATATAATTGAAATTGAATTTTGATGGAGGTGAATTGGACAAAAGAGTACTGAAACTCTCCAAGCGTGTTACCAAAGAATCTAAAGGTGTACTTTTTCAACAAGGATGATCTCTAACTTATCGATGCCAAGCAAGACTACTTTGAAAAATTAGAGAACACTAATTCAGGGGGTCTAAAAATAGGAAACCAAGGTGCAAACAGGTTTCTAGCAGCATAGTAAGTCACCTACTAAAATCTGGTCGACTAAGGAAAGACTACAAATTTCACAAACTAGGTAGACAGCAAAAAGACTCTATGTGACAGTTTCCAGGCAAATAGTATGATAATTTATGACTAGATGATATTTCTCAATAAGTAGTGTGATAGTTTCTAGGCAACCTGTGCAATACTTTCCAGGCAAGTAGTGCAATAGTCTTCTAGTGATGAACTATCACACGATAATTCTCAGTACAGTGTGTGATACTATTTTAGGATTGTACAACTCTTGACCAGTGAGTGCTAAAAATCTCAATTTTAAGGGTAGTTTGGTCAAAATTTTAGTTTGAAGGTTGGATTTTTTTATTTCAAGCACAGTGACAACAATAAATAGACAGGTTTGCAAATAGTAGGTGATCAAACATGTCATAAAACACATGCACAAGGGAAAAAGAAACCTTGCCAAGACAAGCAATTGTGATATCAAAGCAATAAAATCCTATGAATGCTACAGTGATGTTTGATGTTTGAGAACGTTTACACAGGTAGATCACAGTGAGAACACTTCAAGCACTTACTAGCCTAAAAAGATAATGGCTTAATACTTAACAACTTGGCCCACACTTGATGCTCCATTGCCTCACACAAAGTGGTTGCCCACAATAGATATTGGCTTTGTCATGGAAGTGCCAATGACACAACTAAAGGAACACAGACGGTGAGTAATCTTGGGGTGATTCGGGTTAGTCCACTAGGATCAATCCTTGCACCAAGAAGCTAAGTGGAAAAATAGGGTGGCTTCTATCTATGGTTCTTAATAAGAGCTTCCATTCGTAATACCCCTCTTGCTCCCCAAAGGGACTCCTTACCTTGTGGCAAGTAACGGACCTTGTGGCCATAAGAGTACCTTAAGCATTCTTGCTCAACATTTTCCTCATGGTCACAATCCCACAAGTACTCACATCAAGTGAAGACAAGTACTACATTTACCAAGGTTTTGTGTCCTTGATAGCCTTGAGTTTATAGTGGGTCGGAATAGTCGGCAAAAATCTTGTCCCCACTTGGGTCGTTCCTCTTGATTTCTCAAGAGCAGGCCCGCTAAAGGATTCTAAAAGCTAAACAAAGAGTGGATCAACTTTTGAGTGTCAGGATTTCTATTTCACCTCAAGGGTGAAGAGCATAATCTCCTAGCTCAAAAATATATCCCAAACACACCAAGCAAAGGTTCAATTACCCTCTTGCTTTCAAGACCTAAAGATGGGTCAAGATTTTCTGGTTCACCACAAGGGTGAAGAGCATACTTCTAGAACCACCCAAAGATCCCTACAACAAGATATTAAGTACCTAATAAATGAAACAACTAGTATATGCCACACTCAAAAGAAAGCAATTAAACAAGCACTTGATTGGTTTTTATGCTTTGGGCAGCCCTACAAAAACCGTTAGTAGCCCTTTTGCATTTGGAGCTTTGACATGTGTTCTTTTAAACAAATAATCAAGCAATGAGGGAACCTACAAGCACAACTTGTTAGCCCTACAATGGTTAGCATATCAAAAACCAAATGAAATCTGCAAATAGACCCCTGTTCTACAATAGCAAATCAGAAATCCGAATCAAAACCAAGTAAATCTTGCAAATAAATGACAAAAATTGCTCACTTCTAGGCTTGGTTGATATTTCTATTAGAGAAAGGATCGTGCGATATTTCATCCTATACTGGTACAATATTATATCTCTGTGCGATAATTCCCAATACTTGCGTGCAATAGAAAATAGAACAACAGTGCGATATAATCTGCCAAAGCGTGCAATATTTTAACTAGTAAAATATCGCACTGGTATGTAATAAACTATCGTACGAAACTAGAAAACTATCACATGATAATTCTGTCAGAAAAAACCAGAGAGAAAATAGTGCACTTCTCTAAGTCATTACTTCTAAGGGAATCCATGAATGGAAAACTTTGAGAAAGCGACCTAGAGCTCCCTAGGCATGGAGTCACAAGGATGTTGATGGTTCTCTCAACTAGAGCTATTGAAGCATGCAACCTTGCTAGTAAACCACACAATGGGAGATTCAAAGAGACAAGGGCAAGAATGCCAATATCCTCAAGAATCAACAATGGAAATACAATGCAATGCAAGCTATGCTAAGAATGAAGATGCAAGCTAAGCTGTGAAAGGAAAGTATTACAAACCCTTGCTAATTAAGCTATGTGAGCTAAGCTAAAGCATAAAGGAGACTAAGCTATGATGCAAGAAAGAAACTATAATGCAAGAATGATCTCCAAAAGCTCCAAAGTCTCTAAGAAATCTTGCAGCATAAGATTAGTATTCAAAATTGGGATCTAAGAATGAGAAAAGAGCTCTACTTTTAAAAGAATTGAGAAGGAACGGACCATGGAGATTAAGAGGCAAAAGATTTAATCAAGGGTGGAGCTTGAAAGAGGAGCAATCCATGTGCACAAATATCCTCCAATGAGAAAATAAGAGTTGACTTTTGTGTCCATATAAGACAAAAAGTACTTTTCTTCTTTTTATAAAATAAGAATAATGTTTTATTTGTGCAACTTAGGATAAGAGGAAAAGTGGGGGCTTTTTATTTATTAAAAGGGGAGAAAATCCTTTTTAAATAAATAAAGACTTAAGATAAAATGGTTAGCCCATAGAAGATAATCGAAAATGATAAAATAGGATTTGATCAAGGAAATTGATATATTTGAAAAATATTGATTTTTGAAAATATTGATTCGGGGATTTGATAAATTGCTGAATGGGAGCCCAAAGTCTAGGTGACCATTTTAGGGTGCATACAATTAGGACCCAATTAGAATCAATTCAAACCAATTAGCACATAATTAGACTCAATTAGAACCAATTAAGACCTAATATGGCCTATTAGATCCCAATTAGACTCAATTAGAACAAATTAGCACCTAATTAAACTCAATTAGGACCAATTAGATCCAATTAGGACCTAATATAACCTATTAGAACCAATTAGGACCTAATTAGGACCTATTATGACCTATTATGACTTAACTCTAGACTAATTAGGACCTATTATGACCTATTATGACCAATTATGACCAATATGACCTATTAGGACCTATTAGGACCAACTATGACCAATTAGGACTAATTAGGACCTAATAGGACCTATTAGGACCCAATTAGAATCAATTAGAACCAATTAGCACCTAATTAGACTCAATTAGAACCAATTAGGACCTAATATGACCTATTAGAACCCAATTAGACTCAATTAGAATAAATTAGCACCTAATTAGACTCAATTAGGACCAATTAGGACCAATTAGACCCAATTAAAACTAATTAAGACCAATTATGACCAATTAGAACTAATTAGAACCAATTAAAACCAATTATGACTAATTAGAACCAATTAGGACCAATTAGAACTAATTAGGGCCTAATTAGACTCAATTAGAACCAATTAGGACCTAATTAGACTCAATTAGAACCAGTTAGATCCAATTAGGACTTAATATGACCTATTAGAACCAATTAGGACCTATTATGACCTATTATGACCAATTAGGACTAATTAGGACCAATATGACCTATTAGAACCTATTAGGACCAACTATGACCAATTAGGACCAATTAGGACCTAATTAGACTCAATTAGAACCAATTAGATCCAATTAGGACCTAATATGACTTATTAGAACCAATTATGACCTAATTAGGACCTATTATGACCTATTATGACTTAACTCTAGACTAATTAGGACCTATTATGACCAATTAGGACTAATTAGGACCAAGATGACCTATTAGGACCTATTAGGACAAACTATGACCAATTAGGACTAATTAGTCCACCTAATAGGACCTATTAGGACCCAATTAGAATCAATTAGAACCAATTAGCACCTAATTAGACTCAATTAGAACTAATTAGGACCTAATATGACCTATTAGAACCCAATTAGACTCAATTAGAATAAATTAGCACCTAATTAGACTCAATTAGGACCAATTATGACCAATTAGACCCAATTAGGACTAATTAGGACCAATTAGGACCAATTCGAACCAATTCAAACCAATTACGACCAATTAGAACTAATTAGGACCAATTAGGACCAATTAGAACTAATTAGAACCAATTAAAACCAATTAGAACCAATTGGGACTAATTAGAACCAACTGGGACCAATTAGAACTAATTAGAACCAATTAGGACCAATTAGAACTAATTAGAACCAATTAGGACCAATTAGGACCAATTAGAACTAATTCTAGAACCAATTAGAACCAATTAGAACCGATTAGGACCAATTAGAACCAATTAGAACCAATTAGACCAATTAGGACCAATTAGGACTAATTAGAACTAATTAGAACCAATTAGGAATAATTAGAACCAATTAGCACCTAATTAGAACCAATTAGAACTAATTAGAACCAATTAGGACTAAGTAGAACTAATTAGGACCAATTAGAACTAATTAGGACCTAATTAGACTCAATTAGAACCAATTAGGACCTAATTAGACTCAATTAGAACCAATTAGATCCAATTAGGACCTAATATGACCTATTAGAACTAATTAGATCCAATTAGGACCAATTAGACTCAATTAGGATTAATTAGGACCAATTAGGGCTAGTTAGAACTAATTAGAACCAATTAGGACCAATTAGGACCAATTAGAACCAATTAGGACCAATTAGACCCAATTAGGACTAATTAGGATCAATTAGAACAAATTAGAACCAATTAGACTTGTATCATCTTAAAATGGAAGCACTTCCATGATAAGAGCATTTAGTCCTCTGAGTAAGTGGTCTGGAGTCATGTTAAGCACCTTGATTGGGTCTTTGCATGTATTTGGCTTTTCCCCCTATTCTACTTCCCTCTACACCTATTTTCCACTTCCTATCTTCATTTCCTAGCATTCTAGGTTGGGGTCCTGAGGTATTTGACCTCAAGGTCAAAGTCAACCTTGAGGTTCAAAGTCAACCTTGACTTTGACCTAGGTCATTGTCGACCTCGACTCTGACCTAGGGCTAAGTTGACCTTGTCCTTGACCCCCAATTCAAATTTCAAGTTTTTCTGATTTTCGAGTATCGGGTTTCAGAAAGATTCTTTTTTCCACCTCCAAGTCGGCCATTTCGGGTTTCAGAATGGTAAATCCTTAAATTACATTTAATATGGGTCCATTTTTAGGGGTTAAGGTTAATTGAGATTTAGTTCTCCAATGTTGGCCTTCTCTAGAGGTTTGTGCCCTAGTTCACAATAAAATGAGGCCTTCCTCTCTCATTTTGATAATCAAGTTTTGTGAAAACACATCCATCCACAATCAAGAAATTTCATGAGCAAGCTCTCAAGTGCAAGCAAGTGAATTCAAGAATTCAAGCAAGCCTTCAAGCATTCAAGTTTTCAAGCATTCATCCATCAAGGAGATCCATTGTTAGCCATTGAAGGATTCAATATCTTTGGAGCCCCCTTGAAGATCCATCCTTCTACATTCATCCGAGCCTCCTCATATGCAAAGAACTATTCAAGATTGGTGTTGAAGATCAAATTTCATTGATTTGAGACATCCTACATTCATTCTACATCCATTAGAGCATTCCTACTTGTGGATTTGAGGATTTGAATCCTCTACAAGGACTTCAATTTAAGCAAGGTGAATTGTTTCATTTGCTTTGTTTATGCACATTACAATTCAATTCAATTTCAAGGTTAATTTCTAAATTGGGGTTTGACCAAGGCAAACCCCCCATACAAACAACAAAACCCCCTTTTTCTTACAGGTGTAGGTGCGGAACTTCAGATCTGAGATTGGATTTGGATACCCTTTTCGGTGAACTTCTGAGATCTGCGAACAAAATCAAAGTTGACCTTCAGAATAAGAATGTAGCCTTTGACCTTTTATGAGGGTCAAAGACTACCTATTGTCAGAAAGATAAAATTTTTATGGGTTTTCTTCGTCTCCGCATTTCCAGTCCAAAACAGGTTGCAGAATTGCCTGAAACTGCACACAGACATCAAAAATTGGCATTTTCTAGATTTGCCCTATTTTGAGGTTAGTATTTGCCTTTCAATTATTTTAGATTTCAAGTACAATTCCATTATAGGGAAATATAAGGTTTTCTTCCTCTTTCATATTTTGCACAGATTGATTCGATTGTGCATTAACCTTTTGGTTGATCAATTTGGATCTCTCCTTTGGGAATTTTGATTTAGAAGTGGATCTCATATTTCCCCCATACATACATTCAATTAGGTGATTCCATTTTACCTCTCTTCAAAACTAAATTAGAACAAATTAGGACCTAATTAGACTCAATTAGGACCAATTAGGATCTATTAGGACCAACTATGACTAATTAGGACTAATTAGGACCTAATATGACCTATTCAGACCCAATTAGAATCAATTAGACCTGTTAGGACTCAATTAGACCCAATTAGACCCAACTAGACCTGTTAGGACCTATTTTGACTTAATACATGAACCTCGTTAGACCCAACTTCATTCAAAAGTTTTTGTTTAATAATTTTTACATTGTACATGTAGGAAATGCTCAAGAAGCACAACCTTCTAAAGTTGGAAAAGGGTCATCACAAGCTCAACAAGCCCAACCTTCAAAAGTTGGAGAAGGGTCATCACAAGCTCAACAAGCCCAACCTTCAAAACTTAGAGAAGGGTCATCATAAGCTCAACAAGACCAACCTTCAAAAGTTGGAGAAGGGTCATCGCAAGCTCAACAAGCATAACTCTTAGAATATCAAACAAGTAAACATCTCTCTCTCTCACTGACCCTCTCTCACTATCTCGATTTAGTCTCTTATTGGTGAATATACATTTTGGGTCTTTTCCCTTAAGAATTTATTGTTTTTGTTGTGTACATGCAACCTTTGATGATGAAAATGTTGGATAAGGGGCATCCCAAGTTGAATCAACCCAAGGTCAAACAAGTATGTGTTTCTCTCATTAGTTTATAAATTATTATAGGTTTGACATTCAAGCTTGTAAATACTTATTTCATGAAGATCCCCTTAAGATGAGATATTAAGATATTTATTTTATTTTATTTGCAATGAAAGTGCAAGAAACATATGTGAATGATAGTCTACTCCAACAGTTGAAGAGAAAAATTAATCATAAAAGCATAGATCATTTAATTGAAATGGATGTGGAAAAATTGAGAGATTATGTTAAACAACCCATAAATATTACAAAGAGGGCATTGAATAAAAATTCTAAGCAAATAATGAAACAATTTGAGAATCTTGGTACACTTGAAAAAACTCAACTGTTATCAATTACATTTCTTAAAGATGAGTTAAAAGAGCCATTAAAATTTTTGGGTGTAGATGCAAGTTTGAAAAAGTTAAAATCATGTAACGTACAAAAAAATATTGTTGACAGTGTTAAGGAAGGTTTGCATTCCATTGGAAAAATAACTAGATCTATAGATAGGTCCATTTCAAGAAGAGTGATACTGACATCTATTTTAAATAAAAATATGTCCCAAAGAAGACAAATGTCTTCACTTTCATCTCAGATTGGGTACAGGAGGAAGACAATGACACACTATTTGAAAAGAAGAATCAATTTGGATGATACTAAATTGTGACGCAGCCAAGGTGAGAGAATCCAACTAAGGACAGTCCAACCTTGTAGCTTCAGAACAACACAGTGGAATAACACAACACAACAATTGTTTCAGAAAATTTTTATTAACATGCTTGACTGTAAGGCCTTTTGGGTTAGGGCCAATTACAATCAAAAACAATTCTGCAAGATCGTCAAGATCCAACACAACTCCAGCTAGTTTAGTTTTGAAAACTATTAGTAATTGATGGAAACCCTAAGGTAGATCTAAACTTGAGTTCGCAAGCCTCCAAGAAATCTCCTTGTCTCCAAGTATGCAAACCACTAGCTCTTCTATTACAAACTATCAGATAACAATATGATCTACAAGATCTTGCAGGATCTTTTCCACAACTTCACTTATCAGATCCACCACCCCCTCCTCCTCCTAAACATCTACCCAAACATCCTATAAATACTAATCATCAGCCACAAGTCAGCTGGATGAAACCATTAACTCCTCCTAACAAATATTAAATGCAATACAAGTTGGCTCTCAAATAGCCTTACAATAGTTAAATTCAACATGTCAGCCTGTAAAAATAGCTACCAATAATAAATGCACCAAGTCGGCCAAGAAAATCTTCAAGAACTCTGGTCGGTAAACCAGAACTACTGAGTGCCAAAGAAACAAACTAGCACCAGTGAAAAAATCGCCCAGGCCGAGAAACACTGAGCAACATAGGCATTACCGAGCACTAGTTCCACCAAGCACAAGAAGTCTCACCAAGTTCCTTCAGTGACCAAGCTTCCTTTAATAACTAAGACCATCAGTTAAGGCTGCAACCAAGTAACATCGGCCAAGTAACACACCACCATGCAGATTCATCAAGTACCCTATAATGCCCCTGCATCAGACACCTCAGGTTCGATAAGATGTTCATATGTGAGAAGAACATCTTCCGAGATTCAGCATGTAAACCCTGAACTGGTTCTTCACATACAAGTCTTCCACCTTTTCACTTTGCATATTCTTCCACTTCAGCTTCTTCTGTTGCTTCAAGTCTTTTCTTGAGAACACACAGGTTTGTTCTCCAAACTGATCATGCATTCTCTCAGGATCTACCAACTCAACTCGGCTACCAATACTCAGACTTCTCCTACCGAGTGTTGTATCTAGCAAAGGCATCAGGAAAAATTTCATGTCATCCTTCTCAATAGTAAACACATTCTTGACACAATCATACATAGATCTACAATCATATTTCCAAGGTCTACCGAGAAATATATGACAACTATTCATATCTACAATATCACATAACACAAGATCCTTATACTGGCCAATCTGAACATCAGTAAAGCATTGTTCTCTTACTTCTAGAGCATGATCATCTTGCAACTAGCTGATCCTATAAGGATGTGGATGTCTCATTCTATTCAAACCAAGTTTTTTAACCATGTCCTTAGCAACAAGGTTATCAGTACTACCATTGTCAATAACAACATCACAAAGTTTACCTCTCGACTTGCACCGAGTCCTGAACAAGTTACTCCTCTAACAAGGTTCCTCCTTTGTACCGAGCAATGTTCACCGAAGCAGCAAGTTCTCAGATTCAGGTTCATTCTCAACATTTTCATTCACCATAGTAGTTCGTCGGTCACCAAGCTTCTTTTGTGTGCACTCAAAAGAACCGTGTCCTTCTTCACCATAGTTATAGAAAGTTCCCTTAAAGATAACTCTACCTGTCTTCTTCTTCAATTCTACAGGTTTCTATTAATCTTCTGCGGTCATTGGTTTATCATTCACCAAGTGATCAATCTTTTCTTTCCCTTGGGGATTACTATGTTGTTTCCTTTTCAACTTATCTTTTGCCTTCAGAGCATACTGATAAGCATCTTCAACAGAATCAATCTTCAGCATACTAAGCTCATCTTGAATATTGAATCTCAAACCATTCACATACCGAGCTACCTTTTCCTTACCAATTTCTTTGTGTGTAGACGGAATAGTAAGTTTGTAGAACTCCTTGGTATAATCTTCAATAGACAAATCCTTCTGTTTTAGATTCTACAACTTCTTAAACAAGTCAAGCTCATAGTCAACAGGTATAAACTTAGCTTTCAACTTAGTCACCATTAACCTCCACTGATTGATCTTCATTTCACCTTCATCTTCTCTATCTCTTTGTAATTCTTTCCACCAAAGAGCATCATGTCCTTTTGATGCAGGGGCATTCTAGGGTACTCGGTGAATCTGCATGGGAGGTGTATGTTTGGCTGGTGTTACTCGATTGTAGCCTTGACCGATGGTCTTAGTCATTGAAGGAAGCTCGGTCACTAAAGGAACTTGGTAATCTCTGGTGCTCAGTGAAAGTGTTAGCTGGCGATGTTTGTGGTGCTCGGCAATGCCTGGCATGCTCAATTATTTCACTTTTGCTCAATAGTTTTGGTTTACCGACTAGAGTTTTGTGTGATTTGTTGGATCAACTTGATGCATTTATTGTTGGTAGTTGTTGTTACAGGCTGACATGTTAGATTAAATGTTTGTAAGGCTATTTTGATGCCGACTTGTATTAAATTTAATATTTGTTGGGGGGAGTTAATAATTTCATCCAGCCGACTTGTGGCTAATGATTAGTATTTAAGGGGTGTTTGGGTAGATGTTTAGGGATCATCAAAAGGAGATCAGAGAAGTTCATGACTTGGAAGACTTAGCAAATCAGATATGAGGTTCTGAAAGCTGGAGTTGGTGAAGTTGTGGAAAAGATCTTGCATAATCTTGCAGATCAGATTGTTATTTGATAGTTTGTAATTGCAGATCTAGTGGTTGCACACTTGGAGACAAGGAGATTTCTTGGAGGCTTGTGAGCTCAAGTTCAAATCTACCTTAGGGTTTCCATCAGCTTCTGATTATCTTCAGAGCTGAACTAGCTGAGATTGTATTGGATTTGTTTGGATCTTGTAGAATTATTTCTAATTGTAATTGGCCCTAACTTGGAAGGCCTTATAGCTAGGCATGTTAATGGAAATCAAAAGTTAAAAAATTACTTGTTGTTGTGTTTTTGAGTATTCCACTATGTTGTTTTGTTGGTTGCAAGGTTTGGACTGTCCTTAATTGGATCCACCATCCTTGACTGCATCACCTTTCAACTTCGTCTATGCTAACCTCACCCGAAGAGGATCTTCAATTTCTTCTAGTTCAAAGAAGTCTTCCAGTTCACCAATCTAGTCAATCAAATTCTCGAGCTTTAAAGTACCAGAGAAAGTAGAAACTTCCATTCGATAACTATTACTTAATCGAGCTCCAAATCTATGCAACTGAGTAGTTCTGTCTTCACCAGATCTATCCCTCTAGTCATCACCACTAGATCCAACAGCTTCAAATTCTTCAATAGCTTCCTCATAACCATCTTTAGTACCAACATTCTGAGGTACACTAGTAACAACTCTCATGATCTCGGCGACCATGTCATTCTTCATCAACTGCATCTTAGATCTAAAATTTGATTTCACCTTCTCTGTAATCCTAGATTCCATAGTATCACAAAGATCTACAATCACTCTAGGGTCCAATCTTCTTGGAGGCATCCTTAAAGATAAGAGAAACCATCTACAAAAAACCCTACACTGACCACCTTGTGACAATCTCCAAGTTGTATGCAAGTCAGATCAGCCTGCCACCTCGCACAAAAAACTAGGGCAAGATTCCACAAGTTCAGTGCTCTAGATCTGCAACTCAAATTATACAATTTCTTCACCAACAAGATCAACTCAGCTCTAATACCACCTAACACAGCCAAGGTGAGAGAATCCAATTAAGGACAGTCCAACCTTGTAGCTTCAGAACAACACAGTGGAATAACACAACACAACAATTATTTCAACAAATTTTCATTAACATGTCTGGCTATAAGGCCTTCCGGGTTAGGGCCAATTACAATCAGAAACAATTCTGCAAGATCATCAAGATCCAACACAAATCTAGCTAGTTCAATTTTGAAAACTATTAGTAACTGATGGAAACCCTAAGGCAGATCTAAACTTGAGTTCGCAAGCCTCCAAGCAATTTCCTTGTTTCCAAGTATGCAAACCACTAGCTCTTCTATTACAAACTATCAGATAACAATCTGATCTGCAAGATCTCATAGGATCTTTTCCACAACTTCACTTATCAGATCCACCACCCCCTCCTCCTCCTAAACATCTACCCAAATATCCTATAAATACTAATCATCAGCCACAAGTTAGTTGGATGAAACCATTAACTCCTAAAAAATATTAAATGCAATCAAATAGCCTTACGATAATTAAATTCAACATGTTGACTTGTAACAACAACTACCAATAATAAATGCACCAAGTTAGTCAAGCAAATCTTCAAGAACTCCAGTCAGTAGACCAGAACTACCGAGCACCAGTGAAATAACTGACCAAGCCAAGCAACATCGAGAAACATAAGCATTACCAAGCACCATTTCCACCAAGCACAAGAAGTCTCACCGAGTTCCTTTAGTGACCGAGCTTCCTTCAATAACTGAGACCATCGATTAAGGCTACAACCGAGTAACACCGGCCAAGTAACACACCACCATGCAGATTCACCGAGTACCCTAGAATTCCCCTGCATCACATTGGAAGGTAATTGGGCACTAATGTGTAGAGCTCCTTAGTCTAATAGGATTAATGAAATAGTTAGGAACTTAGTTACGTCATTTTGGACTGATCATACTCATCCTTCACCAAATACAAGAGACGTTATCAAGAAGAGGACTAGGCCTAAGGAATATTTCCAGCACACAAAACATTGGTTGGACACCACACAACATGAATTGTATCTCTCATTTTGTAACTCAAATCCTGACATTAATATTGGACAAACAATGTTTGAAATATTAAAGCCATTTTTTGTAAAGATAAATAAATATTTTGAAATTTGTTGTTGTTGATATCATATTGAATTTGATCTCTACTATCAAGGGTTTAGAAAGATGATAGAAGAAAGTGGTGGTTCTCAAAATGATTTTCCTAAACGTCCAAGCCAATTCATAGCATCAATATTATGTAACAAATCAATTGATCATGAAATACCTGAAATAGATTGCATAAGAGGAACTTGTCAAACATGCGGGGATTTGGCTAAATTTCCTTTGAGACTTGAAGATATTGACATGACAAGGATGATAAAATGTAAGAGATATAAGTACATAAAGTCTGAAACAAAAGTCAGAAAAGAATCAACAAGGTTGGAATATGTAGAAGACGAGATACTTGTTGCAACATTTATGGAAAAATTTCATAAATTGATTCAACCATACACACGTCATTTTTTTTCACTAAATGGTAGGCAGAACAATTCCAAATACAAAAAGAAAATTTTCCAGTTGGAACAATTTTATTGGTTGTTGATTTTGCAGAGAACTACTCCTTTGTTTCTCAAAAACAACTTCAAGAAGAATACTACTATACAGAGCAGGTGACTATCATGGTACATGTGTCTTATTGACATGCACAATTAGGTTTGGATGGCGTTGAAAGTACATATCAAACACGAGTCATAAAGAAAGAATATCACTTTTACATTAGTGATGATAAAGAGCATTACATACATTTTGTCGAGCATTGCTTTAAGACATTTTTTGGATATTTGGAAAACAAAGGCATCGAAATTGAAAAGAATTTTGTTTGGTCGGATGGATGTGCAACACAATTTAAATCAGAAAGGCCATTTTATGCACTATGTAGATATCATCGATACCAAAAGATACCACATATTTGGAGTTTCTTTGAGAGTGGACATGGAAAGGGAGAGCATGATGGTGCAAGAGCTTGTATCAAATGTGCTTTAAGAAAGTATCAACTGGACTATCAGGGATATCGTATAAATAATGCTCATGATGTAGTTGAGTGGTGAAAGATGCATTTTTTGGTGCCAAATTGTGATAACACATCATCACGATCAGATCGAGTCATACCCTTCCGAGTATTTTGGGAGATAACGGGTATTAATTTTAAATTTATTGATCATTGTTTGAGTTATCTTATATATGTGTACATTATATATATACATGATTTTAACTTGTCTTCAATTTTTACACATGTCTCTCTATTGTTCAGGTGTTGATAGAAGATCAATCCATGGATGCAAGAGAGTAGACAAAACAAGATCCCTGCATTCAGTTATGAGTACAGATAGTAATGTGTGGTCATTGTACACTAGAGATTACTCATGCTTTTGTTATGACTGCATTTCTGAAAACTATGACGAATGTATCAACCAAAAATGTGGATATGTTAGTGAATGGAATTTGGTTCCACTAGATGTTACAAACACAAATGATGAAGTTTAGGATGAAAGCTTTGACGACATTCCATTGATTTCTACAGATTATAACCATATTTCAGGTTTGATCAAAATTGGCACGTGTGTGTTTATGTACATGTTTTAAAAGGATTCATAAACTCAATTCATACATAAAGTTTGTGTAATTTATATTTAAAAACCTAAAATTAAAAGTTTGCTTTAAATGCAGGACATATTTTTGCAGTAGTAGCAGAGCTTGGAAATGTGGAAGGTGTTAGTTACTATTTATTACATTGTTGCAAGGAGAGGATGAAGCTAACACAGAATGAAACAAGAGATGGAATTATGTTTCCCATAGGTTCTAGTACTATATTTAAGTTTCATAGCCTGTATTAAACTTGAGTGAGACCTTCCAACTTCCAATTTTCTTATGCATTTGTTTATATGGTTAATTTCACATCTATATATATATTTAACATTGTTGAACTTGTCTGTGCAGGTTTAGTTGTCGTGCAAGGAACATATTTGAAGCAAATAAAAATACTTAAACATGGGATTCATTTTGTTGATTATCAACCTAACAATAAGGTTTATCAGTATAGTCATCTTATAATTGCCACTATGCTATCTCTTGTTCATGTGACGGGACATGGCATTCGTAAGTGGAGACTTGATACTGACAACCATGAGAGAATATTAAATGTTATTTGAGAGAGAGATGAACCACTTGATGTGGAATAAATCACGCATGAAATATGATTTAAAATTTATTTTTCACAGGCGAGACCAGAGGTTTTCTTAGCTCCATTCTTTCCTACTGGTGCCCATAGTGAATGGAGCTTGAATTAAATTAAAAATTTATAATATAGATTTAAAAAATGTCTTACAAGTTGATATGATATATTAATTATCTACCTGAATATGAAGTACTCTAACTTTGGAATATGAATGTGTATGTATTGAATTTGCATGTGTTACATTAGGATGTGCATGTTTTAAATATAAAATCTACTTGAAGTACAACAACATTAAATTAAAAGTACGTGCACAACTATTATCGAATGTACATTTAAATATAAGTAAGATTCAATCAAACATCTAGGGACCTCAATTATATAGCTCACATGTGTCAAATTTACATCATTCATAACTTTCATAAACATGTACAATCAAACATCATTCATGTATGTAATCTATTGAAATCAAACATCATTCATGTATGTAATCAAATTTAAATTAAACACATGTATGTAATCTATTGAAAGTATTGAAAATTTACATTTATAAATTTGAAATCACATGAACTCATGAAGAATCAAACATGTATACAAGTTCATCACACATGCACACGTATCTAGAGTGAAAGTGTGTATATATATATATATAATGCATGAAACATCAATCATGTGTAGATCAAGTACTATAAATATGAAACATATGGATCAATTATGTGTCAAACATTCTATCAAAAGGGTCTAGAAATGAAATATAGTTCATCAAACACATGTGAATATATATGTAATATGAAATATGTCTAGATCAAATATGAAAGTGCCTAGGACTCATCATGACAACTCCTCACTAAGCGGTCAGACCTAAAGTGACTATCATGCTGTGAAGGATGTGCAGATCCCTACAAAGAAAGAGATATATAAATTAATATATAAACATTGTACACAGGTCTTAAGTTTGATTTAAAATATTGTACAAGAAAACATGTTATAAAGTGTGTACACATATAATAAATTAAAAACTCACCTATCCACTACTGATGTCATCATCGAGTGAGTTCTGACAACGTACATGATCAGTACTCAAAGGAGTAACAAGAGGCATATCCCAGTAGACAAAAAATATATATTATATATATACATGTACATATATATATAAATCAATTGATTGAAATTTTGAAAATAAATTTAAGTTAAATTGTAATATTAAATACATGTATATAATCTGATTTATACCTGTTTAGGTGGTGGAAACTGATAGTACTTAAATTCCCTGACCTCAATCCTATCAACCAAGGTATCAAGATTTTGTTGCATCTAGTCCAAGCTCAACTCTGCATTTGCAACATGAGTAGACTACACACGCCTCTCTAATGATGAATGCAATGGACTAACCAAATGAGATGGCATGGAAGTTGTATCATCATGTATCAACAAATCTAGATAACCCATAGTGGTCATGTTGAACTCAACATCGTCAAGGCAAACATTAGAGAACTGATGCCCTGCACTGACTGGAGGGTCTATACGTTGTGCCTCTCCCTATGCAGCAATAGAGTGGTCAGTAGGTGGATCCTCACGAGCACTACCACTATAGCCACAGTCTAGGTGAGAAGGATGTGGCTGAGCATATCTGACAGTACCCACATGAGATCTAACCTCTGATATGGGGATATCATGCTCTGCTGCTATAAATGCATATGCATCCAATAGATCCTCAGCCAAACTAGTCAATGTGACACATGTCATCTCTCCTGTAAGTCCCTCCATGCTAGAAAGTGAATGGATGACTGCTACACTATACATGACATGTGTGGTCCTACTAGAGGGTGCTCCACCTGACGATCTGGAGTGTCATCAAGACACTAGGTACTGACCAACCTGATCACTAGATATGGATGCAGCAACTGCTGCAATGTCCCCCACACTATCAATCACAACTTGAAGTTGGGTGCTATGAATAACATCATCTACAATAGGACCTAATGAAGGAGCTATAGCAGGTGCCCTCTGACCAACAATGGCCCTGTGTATTGGCCTCTGTCGATCAGCTCGACGAAAAGCATCTCTATCAGCAAGTCTGCCACGCCCCTATCCTAGATGTGATGAAAAATTAGTGTAATTAACAACCCTCCCTAAACGAACCTCAACAAAAACCTATTGTGCAAAGTACAATGGAATCTGGTCATTATTTGGATAATGACCATGGGCAGCTAGAAATTGTGGGTATATCAATGCTGATATAGCAGGATCCTGACACTTGGTAACCTGATACCCCTTCACATAATTTAAATCTGCATAAGATGGGAAAGCTTCCCTTTTCAGGGTCACTTTAGGCACTAGAGTTTGTACCTCCTTAAGAGAAAGACCAGAGCCAACCTCTTGTCTCTTCCTCTCAAGTATGGCCTCTATAACATCTGGGGCATGGGGAGTGGTACCATGAATGTCATCCCTAATGCTAATCAAGCTAGTAAGGATGGATTGACATGTGCTCTTATAGACACTAGAGCTAGACGGATTATTTATGGATTCTTGCAACCATTCAATTTCTCTATTAGTGCGTGCAAATAGTTCCACAAGGGGAATCGGTGCATCTGCCATGTATTATGTGCAATAATATGTCTGATAGATCTAAAATATGTATACCTGAAAAATTTTATTTACTGTCAAATGAAGTCTACATATATGTACGTTTTCCTAATTTAATTGAAAATAAAATTAAAGTATGCACATTTCGCTACATTATTTCAAAGTAAAATCAATTACATAAATTACATTTAAATGTAAATAAACGTGTACTATACATATGTACACACACATGTACAAATGCATATATATATACATGTACATGTGTACGTGCATATATACATACACATGTACATATATAATATGACATGTACACATGTACATGTATGTATGACATCTATACATGTCATATATATATATATATATATATATATATATGACATAATATTATATCTATATATATAGAGAGATATAATATATACATGCATATATACATGCATGTATACATGTATATATGCATGTATACATGCAAATATACATATATGTATATGCATGTATACATGCATATATGTACATATATACATGCATATATGTACATGTATATATACTAAATCTATATATCAAAAACTTCAAATAATGAGAAATCTATATATATACATGCAACGTGTATCTATACAGGCATATCTGCATATATACATATATATGTGTGTGTGCATGTATACATGTGTATACATGCATATATGCATGTATACACATGTATATTGTATATATGTACATGTGTATATACTAAATCTATATATCAAAAATTTTAAATAATGAAAAATCTATATATATACATGTATATATGCATGTATATGTGTATATATGTACACATATACATGCATATATATAAGCATATATACATGCATATATGCATATATACACATGCATATGCATGTATAAATGCACACACACATATACATGTATATATGCATATATACACATATATACATGCATATATACATGTATATATGTATATGTATATATGCATATATACATGTATATATGCATGTATATACACATATATACATGCATATATACATGTATATATGCATATATACACACACACACACACACATATATATATATGCATATATATATATATGTATATATGCATATATACACATATATACATGCATATATGCATATATACACATATATACATGCATATATACAGGGTAAAAGCACAATCAGGTGTCACCTTTTAGGCTAACTTATCAGCACAGCTGAATTTTAGTATTTCTAACTAAAAATTAATTTTGGTCAAACATATGGTCTAGCTAGGTTCATTATAGCTAAGTTAGATAAGTTCTTTAACTTTTCCAATTGGTAATAACTATTAAATGCATGTTTTATACCACTTTGGGTCCAATTACCCTAAAAATAAAATTATTTCAAAAAAGTGACATTTCAATAACTCCTAATATTTTTAATGACATATTTTTTAAAATTAAAAAATACACTTTTGTAGAGATCAGAGTCAAGAATGTCCTCATTTAGATTTTATAGTATTTTAATTAGACATAGTTTATTGTAATTAAAAATATTACAAGTATGTATTTTAACAGTCAAGGAGATGTTGATTCGGAGAAAGAAAAAAATAGCGAATAATATTAAATAAATTTGAAAAACACATGGTGCACTAGAGGAGAGAGTCCTCATCAAGAATATATATTTCTTTTTTTGATTGGGATAGATTTGTTATGAAAATTATGTTGCGAGATGAAAACTGATGATTTCAGTGATTTGGAATTTGAATTGTTATAAAAGAGAAAATATAGGTCACAAACCAATTTTTATTTCTTTATGCACTAGATATATATGTCATCTATGACATATTTTGAAATTAGGGGAAAATATGTTTATTTACATATAATTTTTTGGTGGGAACTAGACCCTTAATTTTCAACATTTTTCAACAGCTGAAAAATCATCTTTAAAAATTAAAAAAACATGTCAATTCTTATTCAAAAAAAAATTAAAAATATTAATCATAAACTTCATCCATTTGATCACATTTACTTAGTTTATATCATCTTTAAATTCCAGACATAAATGTCATTTTTATACTATTGAAGTTGAATAGCTCTGATTTTGTTAGCCTCTTCCTTTGTAAAGGGTGACAGTTTATTGTGCTTTTACCCTACATGTATATATATATATATATATATATATATATATATATATATATATATATATATATATATATATATCAAAAACTTCAAATAACAAAAAATAAATTAAAAACCTAAAAGTGATGTTTGATAAATCGGAAGCCAAGCCACAGAAGTTTCACTATCGCCGAAAGTGACAGTGAAAGTCACTTTCGGCGGGTTAAAAACCTGGCCAAAAAACCTAACGTTACACTTTCGATCGAAAGTCCTTAATATGGGACTTTTAATCGAAAGTTCTTTCTTACTTACGATTGAAAGTGAGAAAAGAACTTTCGATCGAAAGTCACTTTTGATCAAAAGTGGGGACTTTTCCGACTTTCGATCGAAAGTTTCTTACTTACAATTGAAAGTTCGGGTTAGTTTCTATTGAAAGTAGGAAGGGATTTTTTAGTTAGATTCGCTTTTCGGGCCGAATTCGTTCCTTTGAAAAATTGTAACCCACTATTGTGGGTTCACCCTAAGTCTTTCCGAAAACTCACTTATTTCAAAATATTTTTGCAGGTTCACACTACTATGATGTTGGACAAGGACAAGCTTAAGAAGTTCCTGAAAGATGGTTTTGCCACCTTCTTCATCTATGAGTTGAAGCATGGTTACGAGTGGAGAAGAAATATGGATGATCTTCAGATGTTCGAGAGGACCTGCAAGAAGCTCAACCAGGAGATTAAAAAGATTAACAAGTCTAAAAAGGACCAGATCCTTATGTTGTCTCAAATCCAGGAGTGGAAAAATATTGTGTGGATGGAGGGATCTATGGGGTGGACTACTTGGGTTGGCACCCATGATGATATCCCGCACTAGTCTTTTATTATGCTTTCTCCTTATGAGTTTTGAACTTGTTAGCATGTACATTCCGATGTAGTCTCTTTTTTGTGAGGTCGGGCCTTCTCTTTTGTACTCTCTGTTGAAACTGAACTGGTTCTATTTTTATTTATCCCCTTATATTTAATAAAAAAAAAATATCAAATGAATTTAGTTCGAATATAAGGACAACATCTTTAAAAGATCAAGGAGTAGCACCCTCAATACATTAAGACATCAACATCCCTCACATTGTCCAAGGGCAATGCAAATGAAGACCTTCAAAGACAGACCCTTCATGATACACACCATTTTCATAAATTTTTAACTACCAAAATAAAATAAAAAAGCTTATAAAATAAAAAAACCAAATTGTTTGGAACTTAGGAGTGTTTAAGCCACCTTTTTCTATAATTTTGGCATGCTGGTGTAGCAAGTCAAGTAGAAAAACTTGTTCAACTTTTTGGAGGTCTGAACAGTATTTTAAAACTTGATAAATAAACCTAAACTTGTTCAACTTTTTATAAGTCTGAAGAGTATTTTAAAACTTGACAAATAAATCTTGCGAATATTCTAGAACAAAAAAAAAGTCAAATAGAAAAAATTGTTCATCTTTTTGGAAGTCTAAAGAATATTTTTAAACCTTGACAAATAAACTTTGTGAATATTCTAGAACAAAAAATGGTAAAGTATGTATACTATAGACAAAAATATTGACTAGAGAAAATTATATTTAATTATGTGCTATATGACTAAAGATTCAAATGCAATTATTCTATAAATACAGAAAAAATAAGAATTCAAGAACTAATACTTTAGAAAGAAGCCTTGACTGGAAAAAAATCATTTAAATATTATCAAATGCAATAATCTTACAAATATATTAAAAAAATAAAAAATATTAATATTAATATTATTAACAAAAGCGTTGACAGAAAAAATTATATAAATTATATATAGCTGTATAACATTAGACTTTGAATAGGTTTCTCCTCTATAACATTAGACTTTCATAAGTTTCTCTATTCAAAATTTATGACAGAATCATCTTTCGAAAGAGGACAGATATATAAACCTTAAGTAGCTTTCAATACATAGTTGGGGTGCCTTGCAATTTCCTGCACAAGAGGTGGCCATCAACTAATCATTTTGAAGAAAAAGTCTCCAAAATTTGGACAACATTAAACTCTAATTTTCAACATGTCCAGTTTTGATCAGATGTCCTTGCATTAATATAAACCTGAATTTACCTGGCAAAAATTTCAAAAGGAAGTTTCTTTGTAGCCAAGCCAGAATTGACACTTAAAACATATGCTTGCCAGGTTGCTGCCAATCAAGCAATATGACTTTTGAGAATAGCCCAATGCACAAGAAATACGATTTTTGAGTCTCCTCCAAGCAAAGGACTTCTCAGAGCCTTATTTTGAAACATTTTTTTTTTTAATTCTTTATTTAAATTGATATTTATATATAGAGAGGGGGACTTATTGTCTTTTGTTAAAAAAATATATATGACTTCTGATTGCGACCTAGTATAATAGGATATGACTATGGTCTACACTAAAATCTCTTGGACAACTCTAGAAGGCAGCAATCTTATGGCATAGTTGAAGAATATCTAGTTGAATGATATTAGTTGCGATGAGAAAATTTGGACTTCCATGGTCTCTAGTTACTGGCCTTGTTTTCAATTGTTTTATGAAAAAATCATTATTTTTGGATTTCAGATTAACTAGAGGAGAAGATCTAGTAGTTGAGTATCTTAACTTCATGCTTCTCAATAGTTGAGCTTCTTAACTTCACACTTCTCAAAATCTTATATGGAAATTTTAAATCACTCCCATTTTTTTATTGCAGTTTACTTGGCAAATCCTCTTCTTATAACCAAAGTTCAGGGTCTCGTCAGTAAATACAATGCCACATCAGCATGCTTTTTGCCATGGTGTTCAAAATAGCCCAAAAAAAAGTGAGACCAATAGTCATGCAAAAGGAAGACCCATATTTGTGTAGTTGATGTGGGGTCACATGATTGGTTGCTTTTTAGAAGTAAGGGATAGATTTCATTCAATTATGTGTAGTTATCAGAAGCTATAACAATTTTAAAAGTCATCACTATTTGTGCAATGTTGTCAAAAAAAATTGGACCTTAAATCAACAAGTGTAGATATTAAATCAACAATTACTATCAGTCATTGGAATACTCTCAGATATTGGTTTCAGTTTTTTACTAATAAGAGTTATTGGGTATCACAATAATTTCCTTAATTTAATTTGTTTTATTTTTAATTTTTTTAAAAAGTTATTTAATATTTGTTATTTATTTTATAAGTATTATACAAAATAATTTATTATTGTATTTTTATATATATTTTATAATTTTAAATTTTCCATACTATATATTTATCAAAATTACTAAATAATATAATAAAAAATAAAACATATAAATACTATTTAAAATTTAAATTTTATTAATTTATTTTTAATCTATTGATTTATTATTTAACTACATTAAAAAATAAAATATTTTTATTTTTACAATTATATATAATATAAGTATATACATGACAATGTACTTATAATGTTATTACTAAATGTATTATTATAAAATAAATTGAGGCAAGAAAACCTACATGATTGAAATAAAACAATTAGTACTAAGTGTTATATATGACAATAAATTAAAATAAAAACTTTTATTCTAAACTTTACTTTCAACTTCATTTTTTAAATTTGAATATTATAAACAATTATTTAACTATATATGTATTAAATAATTATTAGAAATTAAATAATATCATTATTAAAATTTATATGCAATATATTTAATAAATTTATTAAATAACATATAATATAATAATGATTAATAATAAAAATTAAAAAATTAAACATAAATATTATTAAAAATTAAAAATTATTAATATATTAATCTTTTATTTTATTAATATGACTGTAATATTCTTGCATTTCTTACCAGTAAAAAAGTTTATAAGATAAAAAAAAATTAAATAGTTTTTACTTAATTTAAATATCAATATTTCTTTTATACAAATTATACTATATTTTTATTTTTTAATTGAAACTAAGTATAATTAATATGAAAATAATAAATTGAGATAGAATTGGATTTAAGTCAATACAAACAAGTGCCACGTAGTGGCTAAATACTTGCCTTTAGTTATAGTAGAAATTAAAGCAAAGGAATAATCTATTAATTTTTTAATTATTATATTTTATATAGTAATAGTAGAAGTAACAAGTGCGACGTAGTGGCCAAGTACTTGCCTTTAGTTTTATAAATAAATTTTATTTTAATTTTGATTTATATGTAAAGTGAATTTTTAATTATAATAATTTATAACTAATTTTAATTTTAATTTTAATTTATATGTAAAGTAATTATTTAATTATAAAAAATTATAAAATTACTATAATTATAGATCTAATAATATTTTTTAATTTTATAAATAATTATAAAATATCATTTATAATTAATTTAAATTGTAAAATAGTTCTACTTATAATTAATTTTAATATTAATTATTTTGTCCAAATAACTCTTTTTCAACAATATTATAAAATCAAATGTTATATAAATTAGATTGTATTATAAGTTTTTCAAAATAAAATTATTATTATAATATTAAATATTAATTTAATAGTTTAATTTAAATATTAATATTTTGTAAAGAAAAAATAAAAATTATAAGCAAATAAAATCACATAATTTTTTTTACATAAATAGTTGTTAATGTATAATTAATATATAATAAAAATAAAAATTAAAAAACTTTAAAAATATGAATAAAAATAAATATATATTATAATAGCATAGGTTGTTATTTAAATTATAATATATTGTAAAAATTAATAGTATAGATATGAGAACAAAATTTCTGGATGAGAATAAATATATATTATACCTCCAAAACTATAAATAAAAAACATGGTAAATTTTAATTGGTTCAAACTTATAATGAAAACAAGTCAATTAGGAAGATATGTAAACTCATAAAATATTTACTATTAATTAATTAAATTTTACACAAGTTTTTCAAATCATTAAAGTTAAACATTAGATAAATTATATAAATATTAATATGAAAATTTAGTAAATCTATACTATATAAAAATTATGATATTAATAAACTATATATAACAGCTTGAGATTTCCACAATCCATTAGTAATGAGATGATATTTCTGGATTCGATTGTGTGTGTATTTTTAGCATCAAAATACACACACAATCGAATCGAGAAATATCATCTCAAAACTATATATATTTATAATTTCAAAAAATTTACTAACTCTTGTGCTCCCAAATTTTTTACTATTCCTTATATCATAGGTGACATTTAAAGTTAAAATAGGAGTAATTCTTGTTTTAGAAAAATAATTAGAATTAGGTTTAGATTCTAAATTATTTTTTATTAACTTTGATTAATAAAATCATTTAGCTAGCAACGTTTATCTATTAAAAAAGTTTATATTTGATTAACTAAAACAATAATTATAATTTTTCATTTTAGAAAAAAAAGAAGAAGTTAATAATAGTTTAATATATATTATATATAATTTTAGGAAAATATATATAATAAATCATATTCTCAAATCATTAAAGTTAAACATTAGATATATTATATAAATATTAATATAAAAATTTAGTAAATCTATATTATATAAAAATTATGATATCAATAAACTATATATATTTATAACTTAAAATATTTTACCAACTCTTGTGCTCCTAAAATTTTTGCTATTCTTATATAGATATAAGTAATTGAAGGATATTTTAAATAATGATTAATATATTATATAAAATATCTAATATTCAAATAAACAATAATAACTTATAACTTACAAAGTATAAGAAGCTATACAAATAAAAATTATAAATGAGATTTAACTTCTTAAGCTTTAAATAAAAAATCATTAACTAATATTTTAACAAATCTTTTAGTTTAGGTATCATGTCAATATGATGTAGACACTTATCTGTAAGATAGTATTCTTCATTATTTTGCTTAAGTATTTTCCTTTTAAGAATTTATAAGTAACAAATTTTTATATAAAAATAGAAGGAAAACTAAATTTATTTATTCTTTTATTTATTTAATTATTTATTTATTGTTTCATAAACAATAGTATTAATTATGACTTTTAAATTGTGCAGGCTCACCCTAAGTGTTGGGATAGATCCAAGGTCAAAGAAAAGTTTTCATACATGTTCTCATTTTGAGCCCAATATATGATCCTTGCATTGCTTTTTAAAGATTACGCTTTCCCTATATTTGTAATGAGTTTTCGTGATCTTGTATGTTTTTCATTTTTTATTATGATTTTACTTTAGGTGAGTGGTACAAATCTTACTACAAATGTCTCATAGATTTTGGGAGATTGTTGGGCATACCCAGTATTTTGAATTAGCTTAGACGGTTTCAAAAAACATGTTGGATATTGAAAGTAGTAAGAGAAGCTCCTTATATAATATTCATATGTTTTCATGCTTTGTATGTTGGGTATACCTGCCCACTGATTTGATATGCTTTGATCATGTTGCCTTCTCATTTACACTTTTAAACACTTACTTGTATTACATAATGTTTCACTTATGCTTTTCATTTAAATGCCTATCGGCGCATCCCTTGCACCTCCTTTCGGTGCAAGTGCTAGTTATACAGGCTACAAGCTACTTGAGACATCTCAACATCACTTTTGTCAGAATTTTATTTTAGGAATATTCATCAGCATTTTGTTTTGGACATATTTCCAGACTGAATTTGATTATCATTCATTGCTGCCCTTTTTTGTTTTGAGAGAAGACCAGACCAGGTACTTGGGATTGTCAAAGAGAGGCTGGTTTGAAACGCTTTATCAAACCATCTTCAGTTGACTGGACCTGCTAAGATGTCTGTACAAGCCTTTTATAAGTCCAGGTGTAAGGCTGCCATTCAGAACCCTTCCCCGCTCCAGGGCAATATGCCAATAAGTTGCAATGATTTTCTTTCTATAAACCCAATATAAAAAAGAACTTGTAATGACAGATGGAAAATTCCCAAATTATACATCCCAAATTTGGAAAGATAGGAGATTTTTTTTCAGACAGAAGCATAGTTTGCAAATCCAGATTTGGAGAGTACTGGGCATGTCAGAAATTTCCAACTCAGAGAGTATTCAGTAATTACTTTAACAATTTAAATATGTCATTGTATATCATAAAATCTAAAGATTATCAAATGAAATTATCTTATAAATAAATAAAAAAGAGACAGATTCAAACTATTAATTTTATAAACAGAAGCATTGACAGGAGAAAGTTAAATATAATTACACAGCATTAGACTTTGAAAAGGTTTATCTTGTATGACATTAGACTTTGATAAGTTTTTGTTTTCAAAATTTATGACTGAAACATCTTTCAAAAGATGAAGATACATATATCTTTAAGTAGCCTTCAATACATAGTTTGGGTGCCTTCAATTTCCTGCACAAGAGGTGGTCATCGGCTAATCAATTTGAAAAAAAGGCAACGGTCTCTCTGTATGTTTCTAGAATCTCTAGTAGTAGTATCCCAAGCAATGTTTGTTGATACTTTGATCACTGTCCATAAATTTCCACAACATTAAATTCTGTTTGGGCAAATTCAGAGCTACCAGTAAGGAACTTTATACACTTTATGGGCAAGTAGGTAGCATGTGATACTATTATGTGTTTTCAGATCAAAGCGTCTGCAGTATCTAGATCACATTTTGTTCAGGTGGACCCTTGCAATCTGGTACAGTCTTTTTGGATTTATTATCAGTTAGACCTTTTCAATATGTCCAGTTTTGATCAGAGATGTACTTGAATCAGTATAAACCTGTTTTACCTAGCAAAAACTTCAAAAGGAAGTTTCGTTGTGGACAAAGCCAAATTGACTCTTCAAACATATGCTTGCCAGGTTGCTGCCAGTCAGGCAATATGACTTTTGAGTATAGTCCAATGCACAAGCAATTCGAATTTTGAGTCTTCTCCAAGCAATATGATTTCTGACTACAATCCAGCATGATAGGGTTTGTCTAGGGTTTACACTAAAATCTCTCGGGCTACTCTGGAGAGCAGCAATCTTATGGCACTGTTAATAATTTCTAGTTAAACGATATTAGTTGGGATGAGAAATTTCGAGTTCCATACTCTTAAGTTATTGGCCTGCATGCCATCTCCACTTGCAAATGCATACAAGCATTGACAACAGATGCCATTGATTGGGTTTTTTTCAGGTTGCGGTGCCAACAACAGTAATCACCAGCATGCTAACAAAAGTTATGCTAGTTGAATTAGATGCTCGTCCCTTATCTCATAAATAATAAGAAACAAGACTGACCAATCAAATGCCTTTCAATGAGAAAAGATGCTTGCTCTGTAAAATGTTTTTTAATGGAGGATTTTATCTTCTGTGAGAGAGTTTTGCTATCCAATACAGGAGCACGGTTCTATGTTATCTTTTTTGAATGGAGGATTTTATCTTCTATGCGATAGTTTTGCTATTCAATACAGGAGCACGATTCTATGCTATCTTTTTTAAATGGGGGATTTTATCTTCCGTGAGAGAGTTTTGCTATTCAATACAAGAGCACAATTCTATGCTATCTTTTTTTAATGGAGGATTTTATTTTCTATGAGATAGTTTTGCTATTCAATACAAGAGCACGGTCCTATGCTGATACCACATCAGATCCTATGCTGATACCACATCACCTATTTGTTTTACTATTTAATACAGGAGCACCAGACTATACTGATACTAGATCGCCTATTTGGCATTCATATAAAAAATTCTTTATTAGAAAAATAGCAATGGACCTGAACATGCTACACTTAATATCAGATGTTCAACAAATGATGAGCATGGTGTCTTAATAAGGATTTAATGCTCTCTAGGAAAATGTCATAATGAAGCTCAATGGTCCTTTTCTCTTCATAACTACATAGCCAGTCACACAAAGCCAATCACATATAGGTCCAACGTTTCATAGTCATACATTGTAGAAGTTATTTATATGGAATTAGATTCATGACACATTATATCACTTTCTTAAAGAACTGAAATAATAAAAACTTTACATGTACTTCAAAAGCTCAGAAACATACCATATGAAGACTCCAGAAGAAACAAACGACAGAAAGGTAACAGAGCTGACAGATTTGCCAAAACTTTAAAAATTGACTACATTAATATAAGATGGCGTTACATATTTTACAAAGAACAAATAATGATTAGTGGCCCAATCTTAATGTGGTTAAATCTCAGACCTGCCTGAATGTTTGCCTTGCTCTCAAAGGCCACTTGGGTTATTTGTAACCCTTGCTCTACTCTCAAAGGAAAGGCTACTTGGGGTTATTTGTAACCCTATGTAGCTCCAAATGCTACTTGGGGTTATTTGTAACCCTTTGTAACTCTACTGTTTTTCTAATTAAATATTTTACATAGTTAGACCTACATATTTTAGCCTTGTTTGGCCTTCACTATAAAAGTGGGCCATAAAAATCCATCAGATTCCACTTTCTAATTCAACTTGTCATTAGTACATCAATGGTTCCAACTTTCAACAACAAGACAGAAAATCAGTACCTAATAAACATAACTGTGTTTGCCTGAATATATGGGGATAGGATGTAGCTAGTATATTAAAATAAGGATTTTTTTAATAAAAAGAGGAGATTAAAAGTTGAAAAAGATAATTTATAAAAATTGTTTTTATTTAATCTAATAAGAAAGTTGGATTTGGATATGCATATGTATATGTATGAAAATAATGATTACATTAGTAAGTAGAGATATAAGTCAAATTGCGATATTTGACTCAAAACTATATAGTTCAATTTTGATAGTAATATCACAATTTGACTTGTTGTGGAAAATATCTCCTACTTATCAATTGATGAGCTTGAGGGGCTTTATAATGAATGGTTCATAAGGCACAAGTTACAACACTTGTTGAAGGTTTTACAAATGGAGTTGCAAGTAAAAAAGGCTTAACCATGGAAGCAACTCTGTAGTTAAGCACGTTTGACCTGGAGTGCTGGGATGGGTGACCTTCCGGGAAGTCCCCATGCTTCACCTCTATGAACATCACCTAGATATAATGAGTGCTAAGTGTTCCTTTCATTCTCATGAGAGATGGGTTCTTGTGAACCACTACTCATGAAACATGGGTCAACGAGTTTGATTCAAAAACTACACAGTTGAATCCTAATAGCAATATCGCAATGATTACATTATATAATGTATAGTATGATGGCTCATTATTATGAAAATATACTGTAAGCTATAATATAGTTTATTAGTGTTGTATAAAATTAAATTAATAAAAAAATGAGTGATCAAATAATTCGTGTTAGGATTAACAAGACAGAAATAACAATTACATGCAAATATAACCAATATCATAAAACAATAAACAACACAGAAGAGAACACAAGACACAAAGATTTAATGTGGTTCACCCAATTCCTGGGCTACGTCCATCAACAATGAGTCCAATATTTTATTATCCAGTGATTACAACTTGATTACAATCTGTAATCCCTTACAGCTCAATTCTACCGCAAGTACTAAAAAAAATCATACATAATAAAATCCCTAACCCTAAGCCATATTATACAATATTTTGCCGCTTTAGGGTTAGAATGAGTTACAATCATGTCGGCCCAAAAATAGTCGAAAATATGTCGGCCTCAAAGTGTACAATACTTTCCTAATCAGTCACCACAAGCTAACAATTCTTCTTGTTAAAAATATGCTACATTACAATCTTACAAGTTCTATTGATGATGTTCTTAGGGGAAATCATCTTCTAATTCAATCAATATACTTAGGATCGTAATTAGCTTCCCACAAAAGATTAAGATCTTCCTCACTAAAAGCTTACTCATAATTTGTGATCTATTTAGAATTTGAATTTATCTCATCAAGGACAATTGACCTCAAATTAAATTCGAACATTCTCATACACAAAAATAAGCTCTACAAGAATAGGAATTAACTATAGAAAATGAATGAAAATAATAATAATAATTTATATTTAATATTCATTATAATTTGTTTAACCTCAAGTTTCTTCATCTTGATTACATTTATTGAAATGAATGCATTCAAAAATACTCCAAAGTGCACTTACAAATAGATGAGCTACATGGAAGGCCCAAAAGGCACATCATTAGTCATTGAAAGCTTTTGCCCTCTTTGCCTAGAAGAATCCCACCATTTTGCTAAATTTTATTTTTATTTAGATTCAATCATCTACAATTTAGTCAAAACTTCATAAACATAATAATCTCATGGATAATAAGAAATTGTAAAAAAAAAGGGATTCTACCTCATTTGTAGATGGGCTTGCATTATATGGCAGACTTACTAGAGGAAAAATCCCTTCCTTGATTATATATAGGCAACACTTGAATAGCCATATGTAGCTCCTCAGAGTGGGAAATAATTTATATATGCATTTGAATAGGCCCTTTATGATCTTTGCATTATCTCAAAATTAAATGATTACACCAACTATGGATCCAAATTGCATCCAATGATAAGGAAATGGATTGCATTTTCCAATCCCCTACTGTCAATTATCTCCCACAATGGGATGCACTTACCCCTATTATTCTCCATCCTAGTTCTAATCACATCCTTTAACTTATCCATGGTCTCATACAAATAGACTATAGGGGATATCTACCCATTGACTATTCTCAAAAATCTTACTATAGTTTGTAAAATTGGGAAATCAAATCTACCTCATCTCAAACTTATATAAATACATAATCTATCAGAATTATGTCATATATTTGACTAGAAAAGCTACACACATTCATTTGAAGTGAACATCTGTTTTAAATAGTGCTTAATAGTAAAGAGTTTGTAATGCAAGGACAAAAATAGAAAACCACATTGCCTCTTGTTGAAAGAGTTTCTTGCCCCCTATGGAGATGTGCATCTTATTTAACAACCTCGTGTGATTGTAAATGAACTTTGTAATAATGAAAGTCTTTTACAAAACCTTCTTAATACATTCAATGATTTTCTTTCTAAATCCAATGTAAAAAAGAAATTGCAATTTCTATTTTTAAAGAATAAATAATATATTGAAAAAATTATACAGCAAAAATTTAGAAAGTTTAAATATTTGTTAATTTAGAAATACTAAATTATAATTATAATTATATATATATATATATATATATATATATATATATATATATATATATATATATATATATATATATATATATATATATATATATATATATATATATAATTATAAAATATATCAAATGAATCTAATCAGAATATAAGGACAACATCTTTAAAAGATCAAGAAACACCGCCCTCAATACATTGAGACAACAGCATCCCGCCGTGCAAATGAAGACCTTCAAAGACAGACCCTTCATGATACACACCATTTTCATAATTTTTTAACTACCAAAAGAAAAAAAGCTTATAAAATCAAAAAATCAAATTGTTTAGAACTTACGAGTGTTTAAGCCATCTTTTTCTATAATTTTGACATGCTCGTGCAACAAGTCAAGTAGGAAAACTTGTTCAAATTTTTGGAGATCTGAAGAGTATTTTTAAAACTTAACAAATAAACCTTGTGAATATTCTAGAACAAAAAAAAAGTCAAGTAGAAAAAATTGTTCAACTTTTTGGAGGTCTGAAGAATATTTTTAAACCTTGACAAATAAACCTTGTGAATATTCTAGAACAAAAAATGGCAAAGTATGTATATTATAGACAAAAATATTGTCTAGAGAAAATTATATTTAATTATATGCTATATGACTAAAGATTCAATTGCAATTATTCTATAAATACAGAAAAAATAAGAATTCAAGAACTAATACTTTAGAAAGAAGCCTTGACTGGAAAAAATCATTTATTGTTGTATAAGATCTAAATATTATCAAATGCAATAATCTTATAAATATATTAAAAAAAATAAAAAACAAAAATATTAATATTATAAACAAAAGCGTTGACAGAAAAAATTATATAAATTATATATAGCTGTATAACATTAGACTTTGAATAGGTTTCTCCTCTATAACATTAGACTTTCATAAGTTTCTCTATTCAAAATTTATGACAGAATCATCTTTCGAAAGAGGACAGATATATAAACCTTAAGTAGCTTTCAATACATAGTTGGGGTGCCTTGCAATTTCCTGCACAAGAGGTGGCCATCAACTAATCATTTTGAAGAAAAAGTCTCCAAAATTTGGACAACATTAAACTCTAATTTTCAACATGTCCAGTTTTGATCAGATGTCCTTGCATTAATATAAACCTGAATTTACCTGGCAAAAATTTCAAAAGGAAGTTTCTTTGTAGCCAAGCCAGAATTGACACTTAAAACATATGCTTGCCAGGTTGCTGCCAATCAAGCAATATGACTTTTGAGAATAGCCCAATGCACAAGAAATACGATTTTTGAGTCTCCTCCAAGCAAAGGACTTCTCAGAGCCTTATTTTGAAACATTTTTTTTTTTAATTCTTTATTTAAATTGATATTTATATACAGAGAGGGGGACTTTTTGTCTTTTGTTAAAAAAAAATATTTGACTTCTGATTGCGACCTAGTATAATAGGATATGACTATGGTCTACACTAAAATCTCTTGGACAACTCTAGAACGCAGCAATCTTATGGCATAGTTGAAGAATATCTAGTTGAATGATATTAGTTGCGATGAGAAAATTTGGACTTCTATGGTCTCTAGTTACTGGCCTCGTTTTCAATTGTTTTATGAAAAAATCATTATTTTTGGATTTCAGATTAACTAGAGGAGAAGATCTAGTAGTTGAGTATCTTAACTTCATGCTTCTCAATAGTTGAGCATCTTAACTTCACACTTCTCAAAATCTTATATGGAAATTTTAAATCACTCCCATTTTTTTATTGCAGTTTACTTGGCAAACCCTCTTCTTATAACCAAAGTTCAGGGTCTCGTCAGTAAATACAATGCCACATCAGCATGCTTTTTGCCATGGTGTTCAAAATAGCCCAAAAAAAAGTGAGACCAATAGTCATGCAAAAGGAAGACCCATATTTGTGTAGTTGATGTGGGGTCACATGATTGGTTGCTTTTTAGAACTAAGGGATATAGATTTCATTCAATTATGTGTAGTTATCAACAGCGATAACAACTTTAAAGTCACCACTATTGGTGCAATGTTGTCAAAAAAAATTGGACATTAAATCAACAAGTATAGATATTAAATCAACAATTACTATCACACAGCCTTTCCCCTTACAGATTAGTTGTCTTTTAAGCATATGTTATTATAAATCTATATGTATACTTTCTTTTTTAGATTTTGATTGTATTTTATGAAAAAAAAATATAAATATCTTAGAGAATTGAATTGACAATTAAAAAATATAATGAAGAAAAGCTTTAAAACATGTCTATAGCAAGACGTCTCATTCTCAATGCAACATTCTATATATATTATGGCCATAATAAGATGAAATGATTATAATTAGTCCACAAGAGTAGAAATAAATTGTTCATAGACATGCAGATGTTACGGTTGTATTAATATAGTTCACTCTTAGGGTCTTCATAAATGTGCAACTAGAATGTTACTAGAAGTTAAGACATCGCTTCTTCATTTCTACTGCACTTTTATAAATATTGACAAATGTATCCTTTTATTCCACCCTTATTTAATAGTAATCGATCTTTTATTTAATACTTAAAGCTTATGTGAACTAATCATTCTAAATCTGAAACCTCTATATGAATTCTACTCCTTTTGATGACATTCTTAAATTAGCTTGAAATTTGAACCATTACTTAAATGCATTCTACTATATTTGGGATGGATCTGCAATGTGTACTATTGTTGAAAATTACAATTAAGACCCCACAAATAGAATGTAGCATTAAAGACTTATGTAAAATTTAAATTTAGCATAGATTAACATATCGAACAAAAACAAGTTATATTAAGCTATACTTAAGTTGCATGTCATTTTACTTTAATTTTGTCCACTAAAAAATGCCTCAAACTTCTTTACTCTTATCACTTCATACAGTTTTAAAATAAAATCATGTTAGTGTCATCGCCTATAATAATGTTCCTCATTTCCACTACTCTTCTTATACATATTGACACATGTACTCAATTTTCCACCCTTATTTAAGTATGTGGTTATTTCTATTTTTTTTTATGGCATTCTTAGTTTGGTTTAAAATTTGAACCATTACTTGATATGCATTTTACTATTGTTGAGTGCATCTCCAACATCCACTATTGTTGAAAATTACAAATATAACTCCCCAAATAAAATGTAACATTGAAGAATTATCTAAAATTTTAATTTAAAATATATATTGAAGTAGTGAACAAAACCAAGTTATATTCAACTATACCTTAAATTTTGTCAAAACCAAAAAAAATACCTTGATTCCTTATAAGTATATATCATTTAAAAAAAATTTAAAAAATCTTCTTAGACTCCATACAAAACCTACAAATGCATGTACTGCAAGATTGCTTACAGTCCATGTACACCTCAACCTATAAACACACCCACAAACCCTTACCTCTTGTGATTTGATCCTCTGCTTCCCCTACTCCTGACTGCCATTTTTTCAACATGTGACACATGGAAGCATGTATAAAACAGGGTTTATAAAAAATGACCATGAATAGTAAAACCCCAGCATGATAACACCTACTCAATTAAAAATGCATAGAAAGCAATCCATAAAGCATGACTAGCACAGCTGAGTCAGAGAGCAAAAGTATCCAATTACAATTCTTATGATTGCATACCAGAATTATTGCACCTACAATAATATATTTATACAGGCTACAAGCAACTTGAGACATCTCAACATCACTTTTGTCAGAAATTTATTTTAGGAATACTCATCAGCATTTTGTTTTGGACATATTTCCAGACTGAATTTGATTATTATTCATTGCTACCATTTTTTGTTTTGAGAGAAGACCAGGTACTGGGGATTGTCAAAGAGAGGCGGGTTTGAAACACTTTATCAAACCAAATTCAGTTGACTGGACTGCTAAGATGTCTGTACAAGCCTTTTATAAGTCCAGGTGTAAGGCTGCCATTCAGAACCCTTCCCCACTCCAGGGCAATATGCCAATAAGTTGCAATGATTTTCTTTCTATAAACCCAGTATAAATAAGAACTTGTAATGACAAATGGAAAATTCCAATGTTAAAGAATATTCAATATATAGAGAAAATTATACATCCCAAATTTGGAAAGATAGGAGATTGTTTTTCAGACTGAAGCATAGTTTGCAAATCCAGATTTGGAGATTACTGGACATGTCAGAAATTTCCAACTCAGAGAGTATTCAGTAATTACTTTAACAATTTAAATATGTAATTGTATATCATAAAATCTGAAGATTATCAAATGCAATTATCTTATAAATGAATAAAAAAGAGACAGATTCAAAATATTAATTTTATAAACAGAAGCATTGACAGGAGAAAGTTAAATATAATTACACAGCATTAGACTTTGAAAAGGTTTATCTTGTATGACATTAGACTCTGATAAGTTTTTCTTTTCAAAATTTATGACTGAAACATCTTTCAAAAGATGACAGATACATAAATCTTTAAGTAGCCTTCTATACATAGTTTGGATGCCTTCAATTTCCTGCACAAGAGGTGGTTATCGGCTGATCAATTTGAAAAAAAGGCAACGGCCACTTTGTATGTTTCTAGAATCTCTAGTATCCCAAGCAATGTTTGTTGATACTTTCATCACTGTCCATAAATTTGCACAACATTAAACTCTGTTTGGGCAAATTCAGAGCTACCAGTGAGGAACTTTATACACTTTATGGGCAAGTGGGTAGCATGTGATACTATTACGTGTGTTCAGATGAAAGCGTCTGCAGTATCTAGATCACATTTTGTTCAGGTGACTCTTGCAATCTGGTAGTCTTTTTGGACTTATTATCAGTTGGAGCTTTTCAATATGTCCAGTTTTGATCAGAGATGTACTTGAATCAGTATAAACCTGTTTTTACCTGGCAAAAACTTCAAAAGGAAGTTTCGTTGTGGACAAAGCCAAATTGACTCTTCAAACATATGCTTGCCAGGTTGCTGCCAATCAGGCAATATGAAATTTGAGTATAGTCCAATGCACAAGCAATACGAATTTTGAGTCTTCTCCAAGCAATATGATTTCTGACTGCAATCCAGCATGATAGGGTTTGTCTAGGGTTTACACTAAAATCTCTCGGGCAACTCTGGAGAGCAGCAATCTTATGGCACTGTTAAGAATTTCTAGTTAAACGATATTAGTTGGGATGAGAAATTTCGAGTTCCATAGTCCAAAGTTATTGGCCTGCATGTCATCTCCACTTGCAAATGCATACAAGCATTGACAACAGATGCCATTGATTAGATTTTTTTTTAGGTTGCAGTGCTAACAACAGTAATGACCAGCATGGTAACAAAAATCATGCTAGTTGAATTACAGCTCATCCCTTAACTCATAAAAACAAGAAACAAGACTGACCAATCAAATGGCTTTCAATGAGAAAAGATGCTTGCTCTGCAAAATCTTTTTTAATGGAGGATTTTATCTTCTATGTTTTTTTAATGGAGGATTTTATCTTCTATGAGATAGTTGTGCTATCCAATACAGGAGAACGATGCTATGCTATCTTTTTTTAATGGAGGATTTTATCTTATGCTGATACCACATCAGATCCTATGCCGATATCACATCACCTATTTGTTTTCCTATTTAATACAGGAGCACCAGACTATACTGATACCAGATCGCCTACTTGGCATTCATATAAAAAATTCTTTATTAGAGAAATAGCAATGGACCTGAACATGCTACACTTTAATATCAGATGTTCAACAAATGATGAATGGTGTCTTAATGAGGATTTAATGCTCTCTAGGAAAATGTCATAATGAAGCTCAATGGTCCTTTTCTCTTCATAACTGCATAGCCAGTCACACAAAGCCAATCACATATAGGTCCCTCGTTTCATAGTCATACATTGTAGAAGTTATTTATAAGGAATTAGATTCATGACACACATTATATCACTTTCTTAAAGAACTGAAATAATAAAAACTCCACATGTACTTCAAAAGCTCAGAAACATACCATATGAAGACTCCAGAAGAACCAAACGACATAAAGGTAACAGAGCTGACAGATTTGCCAAAACTTCAAAACTTGACTACATTAATATAAGATGGCTGTGTTACATATTTTACAAAGAACAAATAATGATTAGTGGCCCAATCTTAATGTGGTTAAATCTCAGACCTGCCTGAATGTTTGCCTTGCTCTCAAAGGCCACTTGGGTTATTTGTAACCCTTGCTCTACTCTCAAAGGCTACTTGGGGTTATTTGTAACCCTGTGTAGCTCCAAATGCTCCAATTCCGAGTTTGAATGATTGAATCTAGCAGCTTCATTCAGGTCTATGGCCAATCCTCAAGTTAATTTGCAATGTCAACAGCCCTATCGACACATGAGCATAAAGCCAAAGAAGCCAAACCCCTACCCTCCCGCCCCTCCCCACCCCAACCCGGCCCTTCTAGCTTTACAGTGAAAATATAAATAGCCCAAATAGCCCTTATATCCCCAACACCTCATATGCAACATACACCATGATTCTTTCTTTGAGAGAAGCCATTGTCAGCTGCACAAGCGTACGGTGCAGGCCACAGCTTGTGCCCAAAACTTGAGCCTGGCCTTGACTTGCTCTGGATTGTCCCCTGAAAACAGATACAAAAACAACGTCAGATAACTCATCCATTTACAGCCAAAGTTTGGATAAATGAATGCTTCGCTTAAAATGTTTTCTGATATGATAAGACACTAACCATACCAGTAAAAAATGCAACAATAAAGAGAAGATAAACATAATGTACATGCAGAATAAAATCCACAATCAGATCCAGTAAGACATGAAATATATCAGCTATTTCTTGCAGACTGGTACAAATGCAAGCAATCTCCCAAACATGTTTTCTTCCTAATTTAGTTATCAACAAAAAACAAACTACAAAACTAGGCGAGCTCCATCTCAAGCTTAGGTTACTATTCCACTTAAATACCTCATCACAGAGAGACAAAAGGCTGAGCTAATGTTAGTCATGGCTTTGGTCCATCCTTGACACTAGGCAATATATCCAGCCCTTGGCTACATATATAACCAAATATACACCCAGGTTTTACACACTCTTCACATCAGATATATATCATAGAGACTTAACACAAACAGGGGATTATACAGTAAAGCTTAGGATGTTGGGTAAGAATCCCCATCAGAGGAATATATATTCTCTCTGTGTATCATAAACCATATTTTCCTGTCTGCCTAAACTGCTAAGAATGCAGGTGCTCTCGTTTAGGTAAGCATCCCCACCCAAAGGATATCTATTCACTTGTCTACTTCGGCACCATACTTTCCAGCTCTTATCTACCTGAATCGATATAAACCCAGGTCTGACATACAACCATCGGTCTGGGCTTCCCATGATGAATGTCCTAAATACCCATCTGATAACTCCCTACACATCAGAGAACGGACCATGTTTTTCTGTAGGCACTTTAAAGTGCAATACAACACATCTGGAACCTAAGAAAGACAGTTTTTTCAGTCCTCCAAGGAAGGACCGATATATCAAAGAAACAATAACTACAACTTAGAAGAAAAACCTCTTTTGAATTTGTTAAAGATCACAAACCTGGACTAGAAATCTTCCAATTAGCAATCGGTGACTGTGTACAGCTGCTACTATTTGAATAACCATCAGACATACTGCCATCAACGGCAGGAACAGAAGACTTATGCACAGGGGACCTCTGCTGCTCATCCTGAAACTTCTGGCTGATGGAATAAGCTAACTCCAAGGCAGGCAGAGTATTACATAACTCTGGTATTTCCTCATAGTTAAACCCAAATCCCAGATCCAAGCATCCTTTCAGCTCATCTAAATCCTCATCTGTAAGACTCTTTGTCCTTGGACAAGACTTGGAATTCTGATTAAGAGGATTCTCTGCACCCTCAGAAAGACCATCAAATCCCTTCATCTCATCATTTCCAATAGGTTCATCAACAAAACCCTCCATCAAAATCTGCCCTCGCCTCCTAGCCCACAAGGCCTCTTCGAGCCCTCTACCCCTGACCTTGAGTTTCGGCTTCTTAATGTTCTGATAAACAATATCAATCGGCTGCGTTGCCTCATTTCGCTCATCTGATTGCATCTCTCTGAGATCAAAATCACAGTTTGCAGCATCATTGTACACAGATTCATCATCATAATAATCATCAGAATCAGAATCGTCATCTTCTTCACTGCAACCTGTATTTGGCAGATAAAAAAAATCTCCCTTTTCTTCCTCCAAATCATCATTTTTACAGATTTGGGACACAGGAGCAACTGGGTCTCTACAGTCTGCATGTGGGTAATTTAAAAAACCCCTATTCCCTCCTTCCAAATCACCAATCTTATTGATTTGGGTTACAGGAGCAATAGGATCGAACTCTAATCCCACCACATTAGCCTCCATTTGCAATCCTGATCTGTCACAAACTCTCTTCATTCTCCTCCCCTTCTCTCTCCCACTCCTATTCCTCTCCTCTGTGCTGTTTACAAGCCCTCTGGGTGTACTTAATATACTAGTACACTAACTCTGACACTCTCATCATGGTTTGAAATTAACCACACCTGCACAGACAAGAATGCATGCATGTGATTCACATGGCAGTATTAGTCATACATACCCTCTCTTCCCCCGAACATTCATGTACGAGCCCACCAAATGGGCATACGTGTCACAAGCAAACCCTTACCCTGGTTACATCAAACCCATTTCAAATGGTTGTTTTGTTCTCTCAGAGTTCTTTCTTAACTTGGATTTGGTGACTTCTGTTGCTTAGCTGTACAAAAAAACAATGCCATTTTTACCAAGCTCCCCCAAAAAGGGGTTTACCAACATGCTGACAAGCTTTTTAAAACTTTTTAACAATTTAATGGTCTTTGAAAGTGGGTCCCTACACATGAACTTCTTCCGGTAGTTCATGTGAACAGAGAAAATGGAACTTTCATATAAATCTGAATTGGTAACCACTCTTTCTTAATTTATTGCTATTGCAGAGATCTTCTGATGTGGCATCCCTTAAAACACGTCACAAAATCTGCAACACCACCAAAACAAAGCACATCATTGATAGATAGGTGGCGGTCTTTTAAATCGCAGCTATAATATACATAGCACTGAGACAGAGTAAGTATTGTTCTATTGATAATAATTTTGTTAAATCTCATTGAGATATTGTTCATGTTTTTTCCCTTGTCCTTTTGAATTAGTTTAAAGTTAAGCAACCGTTCGACAGAATATACCTCCATATTCATCAACCTGCTTCCATCTGATTTGTGGAAATCACTTTCTATTTCAATAGAAAAATAATAAGTGCATAATTTTCTTCTCACTATTTTAGAAGCCTCCCTAAATGCATGTGTGCTTGAAATCCAATCTTTTAATCTTTAACTTTTATAATTTGTTTAATTTGTTTATAATTTTTATAATCTTCTAGATTGATTTCAGTTGATAAAAGTTGTTTAAATTGGTCTAGGAAAGAAATAGTGGTTTTAAAAGTATTTGATTTTAATCATGTTAGGTTTCTACAATCTATAATTTTGGTCAATGTTGTTTCTAAGTTAAGTCGTGCAGTTTTTTACATCAACATTTTTTATCACTCTTTGATGTATAATGAAGATGAAGTATTTTGATTTGTGGGAAAAGCAAAATTTAGAATCTTTTCCTATTTTTGTGGAGCAGTTGTTTTTTAGCAAATGAAAATAAGCTATGAAAAAAAAGCGAGGGGCTAGAAATAAGCACTAGCTACTTATTAAAAAAAGTGACACATGTCTTCTTCTTTTTTTTCATCCTCTTTTTATTTGCTTACAATTTAGTTTTAGAAATATGCAACAAACATTACGATCCATGGGGCCACTAGCTTCACAAATTGTGCCACCAAAAAATGAGTAGCAGCTCCTAGCAAAAATAAGTTAAGGAGAGCATGGGGACGTGCTATTAGTTAGCTTATGAAAGTGAGAAAAAGTCATGTGATAGATGTTAAAAATTCTTTGGTTGAAGTGTTGGAATTTTAGTGCTCACAAATATGAAGATATTAGTTTCTACAAACTACTAGTTTTTGCTCAATTTCATGTCCCAAAGTTCATGTATTTTCTCTATAAATGTGGACCTAAATGTATGTGCAAATCTAAAGTATGAGTCACATATTTGAACTAAATGTGGACTATTGAAACTCACGTACATTGATTTTTCATATGTAAATTGTTGTAAACAATAACAATGTTTAAGAACTCCTTTAGAAAATTTTTGAAGTTTGAAGGTCAAATTCTCCTTAGCCAAAGTAACCTTATGACACTAACAAAAGATAAAAGAACAAAAGTACAACAGACCTAGGATAATGTGTGTTAATTTACTTTTGGATAATGTTGTTAGAATCTTTTAATTCCTTTTACACATCAAATTCTAGATTCGCTTTATAAATTTATAAGTAGTTTCAAATTTGAACCAATGAATATTCTTAAATACAAAAACCAAGCACTTAAATCAACATAAACATGAAGTAGGTCAACTCACAACAATTAATCAAAATGCATTAACAAAAGTAAATATAAATTTGATGTTTAGATGTATAACTAGAAAAGCAATTTAAATCAAATATGCACTTGTAAATCTAATAAAATAATCAAACTTAAATCTAAGAGCCAAAATTGGGGGATGTGGCTAGATTGGTGTCCACTCTTATTTCAGACCACATGACAAGAGGGCATGTCACACCAGTATCACCAATCACATTAAAAGTTCGCCCAATGCATCATCAATCACATTTAAAATATGTATACAGTCTAAAAGAAATTCAAAAACCCATAATAATAAAATTAAAATGCTATAAAATTATAAACCAAATTTAGGGAAAAAACTTACCACTTACAAATGCATAATTTCATTTTAAAACACTCATTTCCACCATAAGAGTCTCACGTAAACATTTCCAAATGAGGTGTGGAATTGGAATCTTAAAGCATTGGAAACAGATAAATGTCGTCTTTAAAATAAATTTAAAATTTCCACGAGGGCAACGAGGGAGATGTCAATGAGCTATTGGCTTACGTCTCTTGACTCTTTCAAATGTTAATGTGAAAGGTATCAATGTATGATTGAGAAGAATATTCTTTTGTGTGCCAATTAAACAATTAAAGATCAAGAAAAAGAGATATTTTGGGAAGTTTCCTTAGGCATTAATCAAATGTGTATATATAAAAGTGGTCCAACTCAATTTTTTTAAAGAAGCGTGTGCACAAAATTTTGCTAGTATTGTGAAACAAGAGTTATTTAAACCCCCAAGGAATAATTTTTTTTAATTATTAAGTATGCATTTGTGCCTGTGCTTTTCTTGCACGGTATGTAGTAATATGGCTTTGTTTGTTTATTTATTATTTTGATTGTATGTACGAATTCATTGAGACCTAGTTCATAGTATGAAATGGATGAGTTTTCTTCTTGTGTCAAATTCACTGTATTAACTTGGGTATCAATAGTGTAAACTAATTTTATATTGGGTATCAATAGTATAAACTAATTTTAATGATTAAAGAGTTTTTTATTGATGGGATGCTCATTTGTAATTTTAAATTTATTGTTCGTTCTTATTTCGATGAGATAGGGATTGGAGATCAATATATCTATGTCAAATTCATTGTATGAATCTTTCTTATAAATGGTGTACATTATATCTAGTTCTTTTGTTTAGGTGAGGTGGTTATTCGCAGATTATTAAATTTATTGTTCTCTTGTTTCAATGCCTTATTTCGATGAGATAGGGATTGGAGATCAATATATCTATGTCAAATTCAGTGTATGAATCTCTATTATAAATGGTGTACATTATATCTAGTTCTTTTGTTTAGGTGAGGTGGTTATTTGCAGATTATTGAATTTATTGTTCTCTTGTTTCAATGCGATACTGACTACAAATCAATATATCTATGTCAATTTCAATGTATTAATCTTCATTATAAATGTTGTACATGATATTTATCATTAAAGAGCCCTTTAGTTTTGGTGAAGTGGTTATTTGCATATTATTGAATTTATTGTTTGCTCTTGTTTTGATGAGATGGTGACTATAGATTATTATTTTTTAATTTGAAAATTTATAATTTATCCTTTAATGATAAATAACAAAATCAATTTAACAATCTTGGACATCGTTCATTAAATATTTGTATGCTAAATTAATGACTCTGCTTCCATTTATATGTAGATGTCTCGCATTTCATTTATTTTTGCTATGAATTGAAATACAACAAATTTAAGGAGGATAAAGAAATAGAATATAATATATGTATGTTATTATAGGGGTGGAATTTTTTGTTGGGAAGACTATTCTTTAATTGTGATGTCATAATGGATTTCACTTTTTCATTTGTATAATAGTGGACAACCTCTTCATTCTTATGTAGAATGGTTAGAACCAAGAAGAGATGAACAAAAAGCATTGTGGTTATGGAATGGATAATAGGCACTATATTTATAGCCTTGTCAATAAAGCCTTACACATTTATATATTTTTAACAAAGCCACTTTGTATGGTGATTGGTCAATAGAGCTACAAGTCAATGTGTTTTTCAATCATTCAATAGCATCTTTATATGTTGATACTAATTTTAATGAACTAGATTGTTTTTTTAGTATTAATAGATTATTATAACTTGGTTATTTCTATTGCATTAAAAATAATAAACATAGAAAGACAAATATAATTACATCAAGGTTTAAAGGACATGGCTTGATGATCACAAATTTCACTTCTTATAACTTTTTGATTTGACTTCATTGTTTATTGCTAGAGTCTTCTACTTTGTTACATATGTCATGGGTGCATTCTTCTCATTGTCAAATATTCATTGGACACTTAGAACTTCCTAGATGTTTCTTCTGTGAATTTCACTTTCCTAAATTGATGTTTATCCATATAGTGCCAACACAATAAGATTATAATAAAACAAAATAACTTGATTAAATCAATATGAATGGCCTTCATAAATTAATGTGTATCTATATAAAGACCAAATTAATAAATCACTTCATAAATTAATGTTTATCTAAACAAAGACCAAATCAATAAATCACTTCATAAATTAATGTTTATCTAAATAAAGACCACATCAATAAATCTTTTTCAAAACACAATAGCTTAAAGCATAAATATCTTGTTATACTTTATAAACACCCTAAATTCATAATTATAAAACAATTTATCTTTCTTTTATATTTATATTATTTAATGGAAACATATTTTTTTATATAACCATATCATCAAATATTTATAAATCTTCTTATTATACATTGATGTTTAGAACATTAAATAAACAACTAGATAAGAAAGTTATGACTCATAATCCATGGGAAAAACCTTTCATGAATTATTCCAAAACCTTTGGGCATTCCAACTCATATGCATTCCTTAAAATTCAACGTGTCCCACATGAAATGAATGTCATGGTGTAAGCATAACTATACATTCAACATATATACCATTATGTAAGCATAACTATACATTCATAGCATTATTGAATGAATAAATGTAAGTAGGGGAATCCCATTGGCCACCTCATGATTTAGGTGGAGAAAACAACAAATAAATAAATAAAAGGCCAAAATGAAAAAGATTGAAAGCGAATGCACATGGGCTTCAATGAAAGAACTAACATGTGATCCAAGTGTGGACAAAAACATTTATATTTTAATACATTTTTGTTAGACCTACTAATTCTCTAGAGATTCGGCCCACAATCATTGCCCAATGTTTGATATAAAATCTTTGTAAACTTAATATACCAAGAGTAAAGATAAAGAAAAAGAATAAATCCCTAAAAGGAGGACCCAAATCCAAGAAAGACATTTTACATTCAATAATGGAGATGCTTGGCAAGGATAAAATAAATGCAAGTAATGGGTTTTGTTCTTCATCCCTTGAGAAAGATAAAATAAAAGCTTGAAATGGGTCTTTGTCAAAGAGGCCATCTGGCATTAAAAATTGTTATTCTTGTGAAGAAGATAGCTTCGAATGGGTCTTTGTCAAAGAGGCCAACTGGCATTAAAAAATGTTATTCTTGTGTGATTGTCATGCCAATCAACACTGGGTCAGGCCATATGTGGGGGTAGGACCCCTTAAAGTGGTTGCTACGTGGGGTACCTCATTACTCTACAACTCATTATTTGGTGGGGTAGTTGGAAGTTTTTATGGCCTTGTCTTGTACCTAGTCTAGATGGGTATTTGGTATTTTGTTTCATTGTTAAGAAATGTATGGTTTCCAAGCAAGGTTTTGTGAAGTCATTATTCCCATGTTATATGAGGATTCATGCTTTGGTTCTTAACATTATTATGAAGTTAGGTGTGAGAGGAAGTCAACAAGGCTTCTTAAAACGACCCTTGAAGCAAAACTAGTCATAGCTTGCATTATAGATAGGGGCAATGCACTTTTTTTTTGAGAGGGACAACAAGGTCATGCCTTGCACATTTCTTTTTTCCTCTTTGGCTTATTTGTTTTAATGTGATGGGTAGTTTATAAATTTGGTGCATTTGTGTTGGATATTGGTAAATAATTAGATTATCATTTGATTTTGTCATTTTTATAAATTTTATGAATATGGTTTGTTTGTGTATTTTTGTTATATTCATGATTATAAAAGTGAATCTAGTATACTTTGTAAAAAAAAATGAATTGTAAATTTTCAATTTCAAAATAATAATTTAGATTTTCTTTCTTTTTTTAATTTATATATTATTTCTTGTATATTTTTTTCTTCTTTTTTAGCTTATTTTGACTTGTTTATTTTACAATGATGGTAGTTTACAAATTGGTGTATTTTTGTACGATTTTGGTACATAATTTGGTTATCATTTGACTTCGTCATTTTTATAAATTTTATGTATATGTTTTAGTTGTGTATTAAAGTCATTTTCATGATTATAAAAGCAAAACTTGTGTAATTTGTGGAAAAAATGAATTATGAACTTCCAAATTCAAATTTTAAAAATCTAGCTTATTTTGATTTGTTTTAAAATGATGTGTAGTTTATAAATTGGTGTATTTGTGTATGGTATTGATAAATAATTTAATTATTATTTAATTTTTGTTGATTTTTAAAATTATGCAAGTATACTTTATTTGTGTATTTAACTCATATTCATGATCATAAAAGTGATTCTACTTAATTTGTAAAAAATGAATTATGAACTTCCAAATTCAAATTTTAAAGTTTGGATTTGCTTGTCCATTATCTTCAATATTACTTTTAGGTTGTTAACTTGGTAACAAAGGTTTGACAAAGGGAGAATCTACTCTTTAGGAAGCTCCTCAATTATGTATAAATACCACCCCTTTCAAACACATGTCATGGATATTCAATATTTTAAGCCAATTAAAATATAAAATGTATCAAATTACACCCTAGAGTTAAATATAAAAAAGACAAACCTTAGTACATTTTTAATATATCTAAATGGTAAAGAACAAATTATTGTACACATTGAATCCTTACAAGAGAATCACATCAACATTGCATTAGCACTCTAGATGTGTTACATGATTGTCCATTATCTGCAATATTACTTTTAGGTTGTTAACTCGGTAACAAAGGTTTGACAAAGGGAGAATCTCCTCTTTAGGAAGCTCCTCAATTATGTATAAATACCACCCCTTTCAAACACATGTCATGGATATTAAGTGAACATGTTTTAAGTAATATAATTGACAAGTTTAGGTCTGTGAATTAGGTTCAATGTCACACTCATGAAAGTGACTTACAAAAGTGATTCAAAATAAGAAACAATACTTTTTCCTACCCTAACGTGTTCATTTAATTTTTTTGTCTTCTAACATATTAACAAATTAATTTTACACACTAGTTATCTTAAAATTATTTAGAAAATAACTTACTTTACTTTTTATGTTTAATACTGTTTGGGTTTCAGGGCCCCTTTAAAACCTGTTTTCCTTAATCAAACACTTAATTTTCTTTCCACTACAATATATTTTTAAAAAGTTAATAATTCTAATCTTATAAAAATATTTGATAAAATTTAAGATCGCATTGTAAATTGAGGTCTTCACAGTTTTCTTTTAACCATGTGAAATTGAGTATGAAAGAACTTTAGAAAAATGTTATATTTTTATTTTTAAAATATATATAAAAAAAAAATTATTTATTTTTAAAATTTTTGTATAAAAAATTATATATTGCGATGATATTAAAATAATTATTGTTATTTTAGTAAAAGATGATTTTATTTAAGAATTATTTTAAAAGTGTAAACACATTGATAAAAGAGATTAAACAATAGATTCGATTATTACTAAATTATCATCTTTTCAATACTAATCCATATAAATAATCATTAATAAAAAAAATAAAATAAGAAATAACTAAAATATTTTTTAATCAAGATATAATCTATCATATTATTTTTCATGTGACTCTATTATTATTATTATACAAATATTGATTATAAGACTTCAATTAAGAAAGTCGTAGAAAAGAAAGTACCATCTTCTACCAATTAATGATTTGTTAGACCAAGGTTAAAGTGATTAGTACTTTTTGAAATTGGATTGAAATTAGGCACCAATAGTGATAATCAAGGAGGATGGTGTGTAGAAATAACATTCAAATAAGGTAATGGTTGTATGAGTAGCGTGCACTCTTCTAAGTTATATAATGTTTTTGAATTACTTTCATGATGATGATAAATGTTGTACTAAAATCATTTATATACTTGTATCATTAAGTACGAGATATTTAGTGTGTTTCAAAACTTAGGATAAAATTTTAATGCATTTCAAATAATTATTACAAGTTTTGAATAAGAGAAATTTTTTTCTCAAGCTTGAAAATTGAACACTTGCCTATTTGGGACATTTGGTTGAGAATTAAGAGTTAAGCATCAATCTTGTAAGAGTAAAAGTCATTTTAAAATGGTCCACAATACAAGAGTATTTATAGTCTCGTATAAAAATATATCATGTCATTTTTCACACCACCACCACTTTTAAGTCATAATAGAAAGTATTTACTTTAGGTATAATATTTAAAAGTATAAATTTTAACAAAAAAAAATACATCAATGTCAACACCACCCAAATCAAACTTACCATCTAAGGTGGAAATATGTGTTAGTGATTATGCTATGGAGGTTCTCTTATTCCAAGGAGAAAAGTTTGTTTATTATCATTCAGAGTATTTTCATCAAAAAAAAAAAATTAAACTATTACTTATAATAAATAATGGAACACAAACTACTTGAATATTTTCAAATACAATCTTAAATTACAATAAGGAAAAAAAATGTATCAAAGTTCTCTTACACATTGAATCATTACAAGAGAATAACATCAATAGTGCATTAATGCTCTAGACATACTAGATGATTTTCTATTACTTTCATTATTGTTTTTAACTTGTTAGCTTGGTAATAAAGGTTTAACTAAGGAATTATATCCTTCTTAGCTAGATCCTCCATAGTGTCTATAAATACTACCACTTTCAGACACATGTCACAAATATTTTGGTGAATGTGTTCCAAGTAAGATAATTGATAAAGTTTGGTCTTTGAATTAGGTTCTAAGTCACACTCATAAAGGTGAGCCATAAAAGTGAACACCCCCCCCACAAAAAAAAATATTCATTTAATAATTTTTTAATTTATAATATATTGACAAGTTAATATTTCAAATAATATTTATATTTAAAATTACTAAAAATAATAATTTACTTTTTTTTCCACTATACAAATTTTGGATACTTTTAAAAATCTCCTAATTCTAATCTAATAAAAATTTTGATAAAATTTAAGATCACGTTGCTCTATATAGTTTAAAGATTTAGGTGTTCACATTTTTCTTTTAACCATATGAAATTGAGTACGAAAGAAATTTTAAAATTGCCACATTTTTATTTTTAAAATAAATATGATTTCAAAGTAAACGAAAATAATTTATTTTAAATTTATTATTTATGTACAAATAAGTTAAATATATTATGATAATATTAAATTTTATAATTTATGTACAAATAAGATAAATATATTGTCATAATATCAAAACAGTAATTATTTTTTGGTAAAAGGTTATTTTGTTTAAGAAGTTTTCTTAAAATTTTAAACACATGTGCCAAAAGAGGTTAAACAATAGATTCAATTATTATTAAACTATCATGTTTCCAATATTAATCTATATAAAAAAAATTGTTAATAAAAGAAAATGAGATAAGAAAGTAACTAAAATTATTTTTAATCAAGATATAATTTATCATATTATTTTCTAGGTGGTTCTTTTATTATAAGGCTTCAACTAAGACTATCATAGAAAACCAAGTACCCTCTTGTACTAATTAATGGTTTGTTGGACCAAAATTAAAGTGATTAGTACTTCATGAAGTTGGATTGAAATTAGGTACTAATAGTGATAACCAAGGAGGATGGTGTGTAAACAACATTCAAATAAGGCAATGGTTGTGTAAGTAGTTTGTACTTTCTTGCGAGTTGTATAATATTTTTGAATTACTTTCATGTTGATGATAAATGATGTACACTAAAATCATTTGTATACTTGTATTATTAAGTACAAGATATTTAGTGTGATGCAAAACTTATGATAAAATTATAATACATTTCAAACATTTATTACAAGTTTTGAAGAAGAGTAAGGTTTTCTCAATTAGAAAGAATGAACGCTAAGTTTTGAAGAAGAGTAAGGTTTTCTCAATTAGAAAGAATGAAAGCTTGAAAGTTGAGCACAAGTCTATTCGGGACATCTAGTTGAGAATTAAGAGTTAAGGTCATTTTTAAATGGCACATGGTACAAGAATATTTATAGTAATAATTTGATATTAGAAAAATGTACCATATCACTTTTGAGTCCTATAATGAAAAATATTTACTTTAGTTATAATTATTCAAACTATAAATTTTAATTTGAAATAAGAAAAAGAAAAAAACAACATATCAATCCTAACACCACGCAATTCAAACATATGATCTTGGAAATGTGTTAAAGATGGTTCTATGAAGTTTTTCTTATTCCAATGAGAAAAGGTTGTTTATTATCATTCATAATCATTTCATCAAACAAAGTTTAAAGTATTACTTATAATAAATAATCACATGACCTTGTCCCAGTAGTTAAGAAAGGAAATGTGAGTAGTATCTAATATGAAAAGAATTCATTATCTACATGGAACACAAACTACTTGAATATTTTCAAATACAATCTCAAATTACAATAAGAAAAAAATATAAATCAATCGGGTTTCTTGTAATAATCTTCTTTAGATATCAAATATAACATAGTTGTGATTAACATTGCACTAATATTAAAACTTTTTTACAATTTTTTTTTAAAAATTGTGTCTATAAGGCATATAGTGAGTCATATGAGAGCCTAGACATAACCAAGTAAATTTTGAAGAGACAAAAAATAATCATTTAATCTCATAATAGTGAGAGCGTCTAAATGTAAAATACCCCAATATAATTCTTGAGAGAGAGAGAGAGAGCGCTTGTGCAAAAGGTACCCTTAGGTTATAAGATAGTTAGATTTTGGTGTACCTTTGGGGGTAGATGAATCCATCACAAAATTAGATATGTAGATATAATAACTATGAATTTTTTAAAATAATGGTTCATTAGGTGCAATCCAGATGTATTAGAAGTATGTTTTGTAAACATCAATATCAATAGCCTTGTTCATATTGACTTTGAATAGAGAAAGAATATCCACTAAAAATATGAATAATGGTGGCCTAACAATATAATGATATATATAACAAGGAGGAAACTCATCCATACCAATAAGACTCAATCTCATGATCTTCTAGTGTTAAAATAAATCTAAGCACATAATAAGAGTACCAGGGATTTAAATATTGGAAATGACCCTTAGTCACAAACTTTGTATCAAATTTTGCACCAATTTGAATAATAATAAAGTACAATGAAAGGAGATATGCAAAATTTGCAAAGGTGATAGCCCAAAAAATTATTTTCTTGGCATGAATTTTTTTAGATAGCATTATAGTAAATACTATCTCTATCTAACTTTGATCCACAACTTAAAGATATGGACCCAAAATACCACAACCATACAAGAGGGTAGACGTGAATAATGAGTGAATTGAGATCTTCAATTTACCATCTTGAAATTAAAAAAATATTATTTATTTTGAAGGGTGCTAAGATTAACATATCACTTTCTTAGTCTTGACTCAATAACTATAGTTAAGCTAAAGTATAAGTCATAGAGGAAGACTCTTGAGTAAACATATGAAGAAATGACATCAACTTTCTAATTTCTATAAGTAAGAATCATTAAAATTATTTCTGTAGAAATGTTGAAAGATAATTTTTTCCTCAAATTAAGTTGAAGTGTATGGTTATCACAAAATGAGGCTAAAATGTCTCATTATTTCTAGAGACCCTAATAAAGTGAAACATAAATATAATGCCATATATAAATACAATAATGATTTATAATATATTCGAATACACTTGATGTAGCTAATAACTCACCAATATGCATTTCACTATTATAATAACAATTCAAAACAACATCCATTAAATGAATACATGTGTTAAAATACTTATAAACATATGTTAGTCATAATTAAGCAACCTAGCTAAGAACATTACAAAACATAAGAATCATGAAAATGAAGAAACATGAATTGGACACTAACATAAACACAAAACTTTGGTATCAAGAAAGCATGGAGGGAAAAAACTATACTTTGGATGGGAAAATAGCTCTTCATCTCTATCATTAGTAGATAAGTATAATCATGAAAGATTGCATTTAAGAGCAATAATTTAGCCTTTATAACTCATGCATGCCCTACTCCATGTGTTGCTTTAACAATGGCTTCGGATACATAAAACCACTTACAAATGAAGGTAAACAAGAGTTTCAGCCCCCATGAAGGAAGACTCCTTAATTAGATTCTATTACATTCCATACAATTGGAAAGATGCATGCTTGTAAGTAGAAAAACATAGCCCAAAGTGGTCATATTTCATACCAAATACATATAAACTATGTACATTGGTTTCGCATGAAAATGATTCTACTTGTTGAAGCTTTCATGGGGAAGAAAACATATAGTTCACCACTTATAAAAGTGTGTCAATATTATTAAAGTAGAAAAATGTCATTTTTTGAAACAACATGCACATTGTCTTCTTATTCAAGATGATATAGTATTCAACAAATTTTTATGTATTGTCTACAATGTGTCATACTAATGAAATTGGATAATTTCACATGAAAGAACACCTTGATTGAAATGAAGAAAAACTAAAAATATATATATTATTTTAAATAGACAAGTACCCCAATTTGATGTTGGGATTGAAATCACAACTTTTAAGAACATAAAATTTGGCATTAAGAGGATGTTGATTCCATGGTTTGGAACAACTTGTATGTGGGGAATAAAAATTCAAACTCTTTTTCTACAAATTTTAACCCATTTCCATTATTTTCTTGCATCAATTATACTAACCCTATTCTCCTTTAACTTTTCATATTGGATTTTAGCAAGGTCTTCATCAATGTAGATCTTTAAAAAAGAAGGAAATTGGTGATCTTATAGCCAAGTATTTAGATTCTTTCTTGAAGGTTCTTGAACCTAATAATGAGAGAACTCTCATAAATAAGGCATTGTCTCTCTTTCTTAATTTTAGCTTCAATAAAAAAAATTCATAATAGGTGGTGGTTTTGAGTTGTAATTTTTTTTTAATTTTTTTTATTTTTTTCAGTTTAAGATTATTTAGTATCAACTAATTCAATTTTGTGAATAGATTCTTTTTAATTATATTTTCTAGTTTAGATGTCTAATTTAACAGTTCCAATAATCAGAGCATATTTTCTAGATTGAACATAAAATGTAAGCATCTCTAAAGTTTCATTATTGCTTGCTTGTGATTGGAATTTTATCTATTATTTTTGCTAAATTTGTAATGTGTTTTGTCAAGGCATCAATTGTCATCTTTAATTCCTAAACTATTTTAAATAGGTCAAAGAGACATATTTTAAAAGAGATTACTTTGTTGATTGATCTTTTATTAACTTCATTTCTCTTAAGTCATGGAATTGTTTACCAACCAACTCAATCGTAATTTGTAATAGATTTTGATGCTCTACATTAGATATGGTAAAACCATAACATTTCCTTGGGTAGGTTTTCTTGTAGTTCTCTTCATTTGAGCCCTTTGTCAAACATATAATAGAGAAATCTTTAAAATTAAAAACTCTAAAAACACAAGCAAGAATTTTATCAAGCAAATTAAATATAATTTTCTCAAGGAAACCTTACATTGTTACTAGTAAGGACTTTGGACATTGGTCTACTTCCAAAAATTAACTCGTAAGAATTTTCCTACGTACACTTATTGTTTGTAGAGATCTATATATTTTAACACACACAAACAACAAGAAAGGAATCTAATAAATTATATAAAAGAAGAAGAGCTAAAAGTTCCATTTATATTATGCCTACAATATGCACTATCTTATGCTGTAGCACTTCTTAACATAAAAACTAAAAAATAAAAAAAATCTATAATTCTAGATCCAAACTTTAACTAGTAAATATTATTCACAATAAAATTAAAATAGATTATAATAATTTAAAAGCATAAAAAAATCATACTTTACTAAAATTAAAATATTTGTGAATACAACACAAATATATAATCGAATGATCTTTGACCTTAGTTTAACTATTAAAATTTTGAAATAATAACAATCTATGTACAACATAACATGCTCTAACTTTTTTCCACTAAAATTTGAAAACATTATTAATCTATAATAATTCAACTACATTCATTAAAAAAAAAAGAGTAAAATGAAATATTAAGATCTATTTTTCTTTATTTGTGTGAATTTAAGAATTTCTAAGATATTCGTAGTATATTGATTCTTTGGCCTTTTTTTGAATAGTGGAAAGTTAATTTATTATTATGTTATTAAATTATTTTTTTACAATTTCGGTAAAAAATATAGTTCTAAATGAGCTCGACAAGAATCAAGTCTTATTGAGTGCAAGACTTTTGAGATATTGAGTACTAGACTTTTGACACCAATAAAAAGAATGAGCCCTCTCACAATTACCCAAGTCTTGTCGAGTGCAAGGCTCGTGACACCAATAAAAAGAATGAGCCCACTAAGGATTAAGTCTTGTTGAATGCAAGGTTCCTAACACTAATAAAAATGATGATCCCACCAAGAATTTAGTCTTATTGAATGCAAGCCTCCCCACACCAACAAAAAAGAATGAGCCCATCAAGGATTGTCTTGTTAAGTGCAAGACTCCCAACATCAATAAAAATAACAAATCTACCAAGAATTACTTCAAGATTTTGTTAAGTGCAAGGTTGCAAACAATGATTAAAAGAACGAGCCACGAAAGATTAAGTCTTGTTTAATGTAAGGCTCTACTAAGAATTAAGTCTTGTTGAATGTAAGATTCTTCATATTTCTTCGCACAATAAAATAAATGAGAGGGCAATCAATATTCAAACAATTTTACTGAAATCGACACCTTTAGTCAATTGCTTTCACCCATAATTATCAACCTCAACTCATAATTTAAATACCAACAAATTAAAAAATAAATTTATCTCTATAAATTAGTGCATGCAGATGGTGCTGCTGTTTTCACCTGCCTTTCTATTTCCTGCTTCTATTGTTTGTTTTCTCTAAAAACAAAAAACAAACCTATTTTTTTTGTTCATGCTTTTCTCTAGTCTTGTACAAATGGGATCTGTAATGCTCAAATAAAGTGTATTTCATATATTTAAGATTTTGTGAGTAAACAATTGTTATAGAAATTTTAAAATATTAAGCAAATACATTAGGAGGATACCCAAACATCTCAATATATGACACATCAGCAAGATTTGGACACAACCTTTTGAAAATTATTTTTTAATCTGACTTAATTAAATAAATAATTTATAAAGATTCGTAAAATGGGGATTAGATACATGGCAAGCATAGAATATCTTAATATTCTTAGTGGAAGAATGGGGGGATACACACACAAGTATTAAGACATTGGCTATCGTATTTTTTTAATAATTATAGAATATTTATTACTTAACAAGGGTTTTATAGAAGTTCAAATGTAAAGCTTACTAAATATGGAAGATAAAAAGCAATCTTCACTAATATAAGAATATTAAAATCAATCTTTGCACACCATTAAAAGATGTTTCAATATTTTAATGCATTTTCAAATCATTAAGGGATACATGATTTGAGATCATAGTACTGGATTTTTCTCTAATTGGCTATTGCTATTTGCTTACTTTTTGTTTAAAATTTGGATTTGGATGTCCATGAGGAAATGACATTATTGTAAGGGTTTTAAAACATAATTGCGGTCCATGAATGGGAGATATTCATATTGTGCATTAAGTACATGGCTCCACCAATGTTCCTTGCTTTTGCAATACCATTAAGTTGATGGAGACAACAAATCAACTTCTATCTTACCATCTTTTCATAGCTTTTTGGTTTTTTTTATATTGCTATACACTTTGTATGAGTATTGTGTTTTGGTTTTTTATTTTTTAAGAGATTAGTTTAAGTTCTATAATGTTGGATATAAAGAAGCATTATATTAAGGTTTGTTGGTCAAGATTCATAAAAGAAGATCGGAACTGAAAAAGATTATGGAAATTGTTTAGGGGCATGGGTCCCTCTGGTCCCTTAGGCTGCTTGGCCTCATGGATGTCATTAAAATCATTCATTCATTCATATAAAGAAGCATTATATTAGTTAATATAGCTAAAAGCTATAGATTCAAATAAAAACAAGTTACAATAAGAGGAAAAAAAAACCCATCTTCAAGAGTACATGTTACATGTGATCTTCCTTAATGACATTAAACATTGTAAGTAAGAACTTATTATAATTTTAGTTGTATTTGCTAATGGGACTGCACTTTTGATCATCGTGTCTAAAGATTTGAATGGTTGTCATGATTCTCCTTAAGACTAGCAAGTGTTGCTTGATGCAAAATAATATGAGAGAATAACCTGTGCATAATCACTTCCATTTGAGTAAAAGTGTCAAGAAAGATGGTTTTACTCGGAGCATCCAAATAAATTAAAGGATGTGTTGACAAAAAGATTCTGAGATTCCTAAAATAATTGATTTCTATTTTAATTTTCTATTAAATATCGTTGGAATAAGAATCATGACTATTTGTCAAATTTGTAGAGAAAAGGAGTAAAAAGAGGTAGGAGTTTTGAGAAATACATGAAAATAGGTGAGGTGGCATGCTATAATAGACAACATGAAACTTTATAAAGAAAACAAAACACACAAGAGCACAACTTGCAAATAAAGTAGCATCAATAAACTAATCTCATGTTGCAAAGAGAGATGAAATTTTGGGGGCTCCAATACAAACATTGGATATAAAAATATTATATTTAATCAAAATGTGAAACCTATAAATGAAAAGAACTCTCTTATAGATGAGAGTGGAAAGGTGGTATAAGGACTCTGATAGGATTATTGAATGCTTGGGGAGTATGTCCAACCTCCACAAAGAATTAGACAAAAAGTGATGCAAGTCAATGTTTGATAATCTAATAGGAATGGAAAACTAGGCAAGATAAAAATGAACACGCTCTAAATAATACATTAAAAAAATGTATTGGATGCTTGTGGAGTTTGTCCAACCTCCACACGAGAATTGAGACAAAAAAATGTAGATTGAGGCTTGAGAATCTAATAAGAATGTCAAACTAAGTAGGACAACAATGAAAAAACTCTAAACAATAGAAAAATAAAAAAAATAGATGAAACATGATATTTATTTGAATTTAAAATTTTAGTAATTACATAGTGTGTAGGCCAAACTACTAGACATAACAAGAAAAATGATCTTTAAAGAAAATGTGAAAATTGTAATCCGATCTAGCTTAAGAGATGATTTACAACGAAAAATAAAATTGTATTTATACAAATTCAAAATCATCATAATCCCAAGAGAACTTGGATGACCATCATAGTAGAGTTTTAACTTATCCACTCAATATGGATCAAACTACAAGAGTGATCTTCAAGATACACCAAACCTAGAGCTATGTCATATGTTTTTCGCACCAACTTTAATTTGTACTTTAATTCATCTAGCAAGGCCAAAATATATTTTAGAATAAATATTTACCATTGAAGAAAGAATCCAGACAACAAATTATCACTAGAATGATGTTCTTCCTTTCTTGCAGGAAGAAAAACATTCCAATGATAAGTGAATTTTGAATAATAAAAAATATCTATCCATGTCAAATGAATTCTTGGGAAAATCTAAGATGAAGTGAGATTTGATCACTACCACACAACTCATATTGGGCAATTTAGTGAAAGATTTTATGAGAACCTTATGTGAATAAGTGCAACAACTAACAAGAATACCACAACCAAATGCTCATGTCTTACCACAATATTATTCAAAATTATTTATGAAAATTAAAATAAAGGCACAAAGATCCAACTCTAAACACGCAAATAAAGTTTGTAAAACAAAGAAAATGAATCAAATATTTTTGTTGATACAAGATTTCTTGTGGAAAAAGGGACACTCCCACATCAACTACTTGTAAATAAAAGATTGAGCTCTACTCATGAAACTTCTAAGAAATCCTCAAATTTGTAGTTATAGGGGCTACTTCAAATGTTAACAACAATGCAACATCTTTGGTACCTGTATTCTTCTATTTACCAAATACCTCACATATGTGGCTTCAATTTTCTTGGTGACTCTCTTCTATAATATCTTCTCTATAAGTTTCTCTTGTTTCTTTAGTATCCTTCTCTTCCAATTAGTTAAATTGCGCTTACAGTTTCTTCCTCTTTTTCAAAATTTATATTTACATTCAACTATTAACTACATAGAGGATAACTTGAAATGACCATTTTTTAGTAACTCTTTCTCATTGGCATTGAATTCTATCTTCTTTGAAACTCTCCATGGTTCTATATTCTCCCAACACAACTTATCAAATATTCCTCAAGGAAATCTTTCTTGTTGGAAATGTATTAGAACTAATCACCTTTTGTAAAATTCCTTTTTATTCGTCTTAATTACAAATTCAGTATACTTCTAACCACTTCTTGATATAAACACTCTAACCTCCTAATGCACAATATGCATGTATGTGGAAAATTCCACTACTTCAACACTCTAAATTGGAGTTTCCATGTACCCCTGAACTTTGATACACCTCTTGTGCTACACAGTACACTACTTCTAATGGTGTCTATCCAATGCTCTAATTTACTAAGTCGTTGCACAAGGAAAGCATTCTTACACCACACAAGATCCCATAATTCAGGATGATCTCCTTCAAAGTATTCCATTAAATTCCCTAAGCATACATTCACAAACTTCATTTTTCTTGTTAGTGTGAAGGTGATATGATGGGGTTAGATCTTATTTAGTTTAAAATGGACATGTCAACCAAGTAACATGCGTAATTTTTCTTTTAAGAGTTTGGATGTCTTATAGATAATATCATAGCTTGGTTGGTTATAGCATTGACGAATACATACAAGACTAGTTCACTTAGAAATACTCATTTCACTCATTCATTTTTTCAAAGTATCCTAGCATTGATCAACAACCAATAATGAGAATAATTTTGTTTGTGCGTAATATATATTTTTAAATATGAATTCAAATTAAATAAGGTGTATGGATGCCTATAGAGGTAATAAAATGAAAATGCTACAAAATATGATAAATTTTGTTCTAATCTTTGCAAGAATTGGGCTTGTTTTAATAGGTAAATAGGTTTATGAGTCCACTTAAGTAGGTCTCCTTAAGATGCATATTATTAACTCAAAAGACTTGAATATGGTCTAATAGGTCCAATGATGTAGAATATATTTAGATGGAACACTTTACAAACTATGTGTTTATCTTATGTGCAAGGTCTACAATATCTTTCAAATTAATTAGATAAGAATATATATATATATATATATATATATATATATATATATATAGACACACACACACACACACACACAAAGTTATTGATACAATATGCATAGTTAATTGATGGTGAGTGCATTCTACTCTAGCGTTGTAAACTATTAGTTCTTCTCCAATAGAGGTGAACTTGATATTAGAAAAAATGAAGTTACAAGTTACAAAAGTGAGTGTTGTGTTTTGTGCTTATAATTGTAAACATTTGCAATTGACGAGATTATAAAAGCAAATGTTAGTGTTTTATACTCATAACTATAAACATTTTCCATTATGATGGATCATGTAGTGTGATCCGAAACGTTGATGACAAAAAACTCTACACAATCCAATCCAGAAACTGATATAACATTTGTATAGATTGAAAAATCTACTTGATTTGATTAATGAGATTGTTACTCGTAAATGTTAAACTATATACTTTTATGTAGATGCTCCATAATGTTTATGTGCTTCTCTACATGTGTCCAATATGATGTGATTCTGTTCTATTCCTAAACCTATACCCTTGGTCTTGATTTGTTCCTTTTGGATACTATAGGTGTCTTGTTTTTCAAAATGAGAATCCCCCACGCCACTTGAATGATTGCAAGGATCTATGGTGGGGTTGGTCATTAGGATAACTACTCATTGAACAAGTTTCAAACACCACACCAAACAACACCTCATCTTCTTACAAGGAAAAATAATTGTGTCGCCACCCAATGGCCTTTGGAGCCCCAAAAGTCATCCCGTCCCTTTCACTCCTCGTTGGCAGTGGGTCCTGTACAACGTGGCGGCCACGTCAGCTGTCAAATCATGTCAGTACACCCTCGCCCACGGCAATCACATGGACCCCTCCAGCTGGGTCAATGCCTACGTGGTGGACCCCACGTCATGCCTTGAAAAGACCGATACATGCAGCCATACATAACATTCTCGTTCGCATGCGCATGGACATGTGCAATTGCATTTTAATTAATTAATTAATTAATCCACACGCACACTAGAATGTTCTTGACGTGGCACGTGCGAATGGTTTGTTTTGCCCAAACGTGTTTAATTGAACTAATCATTAGAGGTCATAATGAAGTTTACGTATTCCGCTTACGTGCGGGACTCTTCCACGTGGCGTTGAAGTTGACGGTCGCCTGTGGCCGTCAGTCAAATTTTCAATGGAATGGTAATCATTGTATATATTGTTTTTGGAAATTGTGGGGGAGATTATGGAGAGGATGATGGTTTTGTAATGAAGCGTGGCCCCTTGTATGAAGCCAACATAATTTAACCTAATATTATGACAAGTTTAGAGAGTATATAAAACCACCCACCTAACACATGGAGTAAGATTAGTGGTTGGAGTTGGTAGATTGGTTTGAAGGTAGGGGTTAATCTACTTATATGGGTTCAATCGAGAGAGGATTGCCTAGGGGTTATCTCTCATTTTAAGAGTTTATTTGTATATATTTTGTAATTAGGATAGGTAAGAGAGTCAATTAGGAAGATTGATAATCTTGTGTATAATGATATGTTTGTAGGTTCTTTAGTAGTAGTTACAATAGTTTTCTATAATGTTTTTTTATTGTGGAAGAGATGAGAAAAGGTTTTAGTTGTGAGAATGGATCTTTCATCTAAAAAAGGTGGCAATGAACCTTGCGGATAATTATTTGAAGGAATAAGATAGTGTAAGGTACAATTTTGCAAATATTAAGGTCATATGCATGTTGAAATTCTATGTTTGCCTTCTTATCATGTGCCCATATTTGAACATAAGAAGAGATGAAAACATGGACTTTCTCATTATGAGAAAAAGAAATAGCAATACCCTTTATAGTATTTTGTGACTTCCAAAGGTGAAAAATAGCAACTCTATAAAGTTTCATAATTTGATAATCTATGAAGATCACGAGGTTGTATTTCCTAATAGAGTATGTTTGTAGGAAAAAGACCCAAGATGAAAGGGAATCAAAGGTTCTGAATCCAATGTCAAGCACTCTCACCACTCGAACAAGTCCTAAAAGGTGTTCGAAGGTCTAAAGTCTATTATGCATGGGATATTTTGAATGAGTGATACTAGTGTGCATAAGTGTTTCACCTAAATGTCAACCTTGGTGAACCGAACACTAGAAGAAATGAACAAATTTTGAATTGAAACTAGAATATCAAATCAACTTAAGCTAATAGAGAAAAGTCTAAGGAGAAGAATTAAGATCTCATTGGTAGTTGACCTTAGTAGAAGCTAATGAGTAAGGGCTAAAAACATCATGCAACCTAAGAGTATATAATTCCTAAAAGTGGCATCAATATTTTGTCACAATTCTTTCCACTAAGAAAGAGGTGGTTGCAAACCTATGTTATGAAACATAAAATCAAGAATAATTCTCTCTTTGCACAAGATAGACAACATTTTTTTATTGAAAAGTTTAAACTTTTGTTGACAAGCCAACCAAGGGGTCTTTTTTATGGAAGAGATTCAGTCTCTGATTTTATGAATACCTTTTTAATAAAGTTAGAGAGCTTTAATACCTAATGTCTCAACTAAGGGTATCTTGGAGATTATGACAAGGGACCACCAAGTGATATGGCCATTGAAAGAAAGAACAATTCTAAACTTATTTATAGCTCACATGAGGAATGACTCAATTGCCTCAAAGTTCTTTCAAATGCTATGAGCCATAAAATATTCTTTAATTACTAGATTCATCATGATGAGAAGAGTGTTGAAATTAACTCCTTGCTATACATTTATACCATAAGTTTAATTGATTAAAATGTGATTGCCAATAAAGATTTTCTAGGCCCCCAAGCTATCAATGACATAGGCTACCCACATCAAACAAAGAATAATGCATTGCCTTGTAGACACCTAAAATTGTCTTCACTTAATTAAATAAATATCTTATTAAATTATTATTTTACCATAATGTCTTCTATTAAATAAATAAATAAATATTTATTTAATTATTAATTTTCCACTTTCCCTTTTCTACTATTAATTAAATGAATATTTTATCTATTTAATTAATTCATGATCCTTGTTTGCTAAATCAACCAATCGTGTCTACTCACATGGATAAACCCTAAATTTGTAGACATACGAAAATGTCACTTGTCTCTTTATTGACCCTTTCCTCTTTTGATTAAATAAATGCTTTTCTTTATTTAATTAATTCATTTACCTTTTTTCCTCTCACATCTCCCAACATGTCTAAATCCAATGCATCATGTGATGTGTTTCTAAACAATAATATTTTCTACCTAACACTTAATCTCATCCCTTCATTTGCATTAACCTCTTAGCCTCTTTTATTTTTATTATTTCCTACATTATCCTTACCAGCTACCCTATAATCCTAGCCACTCATCTACCACCTCTTAATTATAGCCCTTGATCTTCATGAGGACTTCTATAAAAGAAAATCTCTCTTCCTCATTTGAGCCTAAGGAAAAGAAGGCAAGGAAGGCAAAGGAGACAAATGTGATTAATCACTTAATCAAGGTGAATGTATCTATCTTGTGATTTTGGAGAGTTCTTTCTATCTTGCTATCATCTTACTATTGTCATCCCCATCTCATCATTATTTTCATCATACTCTCATTATGTTGTATCAATAAACCAATCTCCATTCTCCCATTGCCTCTTGTGCATGTGCTAACAAAATTGAGAGCACCAACATTTCAAATACAAGATCTTGAAAGATAGGAGGAAAATGGTGTCAAGCATCTCTTGAGTGCATATGATAACTTTTTATTTTCACGTTTATGCATTCTTGAGGAAGTTCTCTATTGGATGATGTTGGTTTACTTTTCTTACCTAGGGCTTATGGTTGGGCTTAGTGGGTATACAAGATAGTTTGTTCCAACTCTATTGTCATTCTTTTGCAACATCTAGTGGGACACTAGCCCCTTTACTAACCTTGTTTTCACTTGGTAGAAGTGTATTTTGATTTTATAGGTTCAAAATTGTTAGAGTCACTAGAACTGCACATTTGACACCCAATCATACGCTTCTACACTTAGTTTCACTAATTCTAACCTTTTTTTTCTTAGTTTTTCCTATTCCTACACTTTTTTTAAGGGAACCTACACTTTTTATTGATCTTTATGTGCTTTTGATTAGGGTGTCTACTTATATGCACTGTGTACTTGCACTTTTGTACTATATTTTTGCACTTCTTCTCATTGGTTATAATTTTTATAGGATTTCACAAGTCATGTACATGTGTTTCACCAGTTATGCTATTCCATGAAGGTATACTTATGCATTTGGGTTATGTTTATGTGCTTTTGTAGAAAAAAATAGTCAATTTTTTATTTGGACTTGATTTTGAGCTAACCTTTAGAGACTAATGAGTGGTGTCGCTTGTCTACATGGGTCCAAGGCTTGGTTTGGAACTACTAATGCTTTTTGGTTGTATATTTGGCTTTGTTTTACATGGATTAGATAACATTTGGTTTTGGTGCTTAAAAAGAACCCACTTTCTTGTCTTGGTTTAGATAACATTTGGTTTTGGTTCTTAAAAAGAATCCAAGTGCTTGGCAGTATTTTAGTTTAGAGATCTTGTGTTGGTTTTCTCTACAAGTGAAGATATTTTATTCTATTATTCAAAACCACTGTGTGTGTATGACTCTAGTCAACTCAGCAGATTATCTAAAATGTATTACATGCTTTCAGTCCAAATATACATTAGAGGATGAGTTAAGAGGTTTTCATGGGTCTTAATATGTCATATTTATAGATGCATTAATTTTTGTGCATTGGAGGATGTTTTTGGATCAGCTATGTAATGGCCTGCCAAGGAACCCATGGAATAAAGGGGTTAAATACGCACTAAACAATTTTTTTTTGAAACGTAGAATAAACATTACGTAACAATGTGCATCTCATAATCATAACATAAGCAAGATATAAACATGCAAGAGATTACATCATGACCTTCACATGATTGTACATAGACAAATGACTAACAAATACTTCCAAAGGTTCCAAGACAAACAAATCACATACTCGAAATGGAGAACACACGTTCATGAGATTGCCCTACCAGGATTCAAACAATGTCCATGAATCATGAGAGGCTAAGCCAAGAAGAACTCACGGCTAAAAAAGGAGGAGACTAGTTCCATCCTTGACTCCATCTAACTAAAGTTCATTTTAATCCCAAATTAAATGTTCCTATCATGGCTAAATATACATGTTATTTACCAAATTAACCATAAGCATAAACAAAAAGACAAGTAATGATCCTCAAATGATCATGCATGTGTAGAAGACTCAATAATACAATCAAAACAATAGATGATAATTATGTTGATTCCTAAAATTTGGCTAAGTCTGAAATTTTGTAAAAACTCCCAAAATCTAGAATCTTTATTTCAACTCCTATGAAGCTAAAACCACTCTCAAACATCCTGAAAGTCTTACATGAAATGTAACATAAAGTATTAACTTATACTTAAATGTTATATTTTATGTACCACCCTAGAGCTGAAATCAGACTGCTTGAAAGACAACTAAGAACCCTCAGGAAACCAACCCAAAAGTATAAACATTTGATTCAGTTTCAAAAACTAAATAGGAAATCAAACTAGGCATTGACACTAAAAGTAGACAAAGATGTTGATTGAGGCTGCGGAGATGTTGATTCATGCAAACATTAGTTTTTATTGTTAAATTCTTGAGATAGAATAAGTCTTAGACTAGTGAGTCAGAGACGTCGATTCAACGTGTAGAGATGTTGATCCACATAAACATTGATTCATGAATTTAGCCAAAAATTCAAAGGGTGAAAGCTGAAACCCTAAACTAGCACCAATGTACAACTAGAAAAAATCTAGCTCCACATTTGGGAACACCAGGTAGCATAGATCAAGGCTATATTCACTTGACTGCATCAATAAATACGTCATCCCAAGTATAAAGGAAACTAAGATAAATACCAAGAACCTTTGTACATAATATGTACACAAGCATATGATAATGATACAAGAAATGAAGGATAACCAATGAGTACTCAATGCTCCAAATCCCTATAGCTGGACAAAGTCCATCACCTGTACACCAGTCCCCATAAATGGTAAAATGAAACACCACCCTACCATGTGGAACTCTTAGGCTCACCCCCATGCTCACGGAGATAGTAACCTGGCCTCAAACACAAGTCATACACACAAGAAAGGAGTGTCCAACACACAAATCAAGAAAATGCATATTCTCATAAGAAAGATACAATGATGCAATGCAATACACAAAGATGTAAAATACAAGGATACATAGAGAACACTCAACATGTGGAATAACATCAAAAGAACAATCATGATATCACATATCACAATACATCAAGGTGCTACTCACTAATAATGGACCTAGACATGAGAGTACCAACCATAGAGAGTATCTCTACCCACATGGGTCAATACTAACATTCGGGGATCAATTACCAATTACCACCCGCTCGGGCCACTCATGACGTTCAGGGATTCAATGAAGTCCATTACTTGCACTGGTCAATCTATGACATCCAAGGATTCCAAATTACTCTCGATTAATGTTTAAGCCCAATTCATTTTATTAAGTTTTCACTTTTTCAGGAAACTCCTTCACACTTCCACTACAACCACTTTTGGACTAAGGTCCATGTAAGGAGATAATCCCCATGCCTATTCAACATACCTCTTCCTATGGCTTGACATTACATGATGGAGACCAACAAGAGACTTGTATACTCGATCTACATGAGGACATACACAAGCACTTTATCTACTTGGTCCATACCAAGGATGGGAAATAGGGACTTCGCCCACTTAGTCTACACAAGGATGGTATGACCTAAGGATTGTCCACTCAACTGACATGAGGACATACAAAAGATGAATTTTCAACATGGTCTACACTAAAGATGGAAAACACAAAAGCATCAACAAGCACAAAGACAATGATTGGAGGATAATTCCACTCTAAAACACTCAAGGCATGCAAGCCAAGTAAACACAAGCATAAGACAAATAAAAAACAACTTGTTGGATACTTTTCTAGGATAATGGATTCCCATGGAATCAATTACACATTTGATTAGAAAAAAAGGAAGACTCACAATGATCAAAAGCAACAAAATACTCAAATTTTGGCAAAATATGACAGTGTGAAAAAACCACAAATTAACATAAAATGGATGGATTTAGATGGCGATATCAATTGTTTAGAAGGTACTCAATCCAATCTGTTTCCACATCCTCATTATAAATTTGGAGCACTAAAACCTCCAATAAACCAATCACACCAACACATGGCGACATACAAGTTTTGGGTGGCACACAAAATGAGGCAAGCTAAAAAATGTCCAAAATCAAATATTAAAGAAATTGACAAAATTGATGTAAACTAACTAATCTAAAAAAATCCCTAATCAAAAAAATTGTGTAAAATATTTCTATTGATCTTGTGGACTGGTGCAAAATTATGGAGACTAAATACCTCAATATAGGACATTTCCACCGAACCCTAGACTTGAATGGGTAGCCTACAGGATCCAAAATTTGGAATAAAATCCTCAAATGTAGGACCCTCTTAAGAGACAAAATTAAATGGCAAATTGGAAATGGTAGGAGAATCAGATTTTGGGATGACACTTGGCTTGGAGATAAAATTTCTCATGGATGGCTACTTCAATCATTTGAGGTGAAGACTTAAATATTGCCTTGGTGACTATATTGCTGACTATGTTAACCCATGAAGAAGGTGTAAGTGTCTTTCTCAATGCTTCAAAGACATACCAGATCTTTCTCCCAAAGCTTTTGAATTGCAGGCCCTCTTGTGTGATACGAGAATTCCCCTATTCACTAGAGAAGACAACTTAATTTGGATAATGACCCAATCAGATATTTTCATGGTCAAGTTTGCATACAATATGTTGACAAAATTCCATGTGGATCCTGACTATTGGAATAAAATTTGAAACTCACGTCTTATCCCTGAAATTAATTTTTTCTAGTGGGTTTTGATGCATGGGAAAATTTTGACACAAGAGAACTTAGTTAAAAGAGGTTTTTTAATGCTTAATAGGTGTATTATGTGTAAGAGGGAGGAGAAAAATATTCACCATCTATTTATACATTGTCAGATCGCCTCATAGATTTGGAGAATGGATTTGCATAATTTCAACCTCCAGTAGGTCTTTGATGGAAATATTCAACAATTTGTCATTAATTGGAACTCCCCATCAAATCACCCCCTTATTAAATAGGTTTGGAATAAAATTCCCCCTCATAAATGTTGGAGCATATATGTCAACATTGGTGAACCAAACACCAAAAGAAATGAACAATAGTAGTGTGCATAAGCATTTCACCTAAATGTCAACCTTAGTGAACCAAACACCAAATGAAATGAACAAATTTTGAATTGAAACTAGAATATCAAATCAACTTAAGCTAATAGAGAAAAGTCTAAGGAGAAGAATTAATATCTCATTGGTGGTTGATCTTAGTAGAAGCTAATGAGTAAGGGCTAAAAACATCATGCAACCTAAGAGTATATAATTCCTAAAAGTGGCGTCAATATTTTGTCACAATTCTTTCCACTAAGAAAGAGGTGTTTGCAAACCTATGTTATGAAATATAAAATCAAGAATAATTTCCACTTTGCATAAGATAGACAACATGTTTTTATTGAAAAGTTTAAACTTTTGTTGACAAGCTAACCAAGGGGTATTTTTATGGAATAGATTCAATCTCTGATTGTATGAATACCTTTTTCATAAAGTTAGAGAACTTTAATATCTAATGTCTCAACTAGGGGTATCTTGGAGATTATGACAAGAGACCACCAAATGATATGGCAATTGAAAGAAAGACCAATTCTAAACTTATTTTTATCTCACATGAGGAATGACTCAATTGCCTCAAAGATCTTCCAAATGCTATGAGCCATAAAATATTCTTTAATTACTAGATTCATCATGATGAGAAGAGTGCTAAAATTAAATCCTTTCTATACATTTATACCATAAGTTTAATCGATTAAAATGTGATTGCCAATAAAGATTTTCTAGGCCCCCAAGCTATCAATTACATAGGCTACCCACATCAAGCAAAGAATAATGCATTACCTTGTAGACACCTAAAATTGTCTTCACTTAATTAGATAAATATCTTATTTATTTAATAATTATTTTATCATAATGTTTTCTATTAAATAAATAAATATTTATTTATTTATTTAATTATTAAATATTCCACTTTCCCTTTTCTACTATTAATTACAAAAATGTTTTATTTACTTAATTAATTCATGATCCTTGTTCACTAAATCAACCAATTGTGTCTACTCACATGGATAAACTCTACATTCTTAGGCATATGAAAATGTCACTTGTCTCTTTATCTGACCCTTTCCTTTTTTTATTAAATAAATGCTTTTCTTTATTTAATTAATTCATTTAATTTTTCTCCTCTCACATATCCCAACATGTCTAAATCCAATGCATCATGTTGATGTGTTTATAAAAAATAATATTTTTAACCTACAACATAATATCATCCCTTCATTTGCAATAACCTCTTAACCTCTTTTATTTTTATTATTTCTTATTGTACCATCTTAAATTGGACACACTTCAATTTATGACCTTTTAGCTCCTCTTTAGTCTGTTTGCATTACACATTTGCACTTGGAGCACACACTTTCCTTTTTCTTTCTCTCTCTCCTAGGTGAAATTGAGGTAAGACCTAACACTTCCTCCTTGATTTATCTTTCTCTCACTCATAGGCTGAGGTAGGATCTAATTTATATGCATCCTCCTCTTTCTAGGCCCTATTTTCTTGAATCTAGCCTCGATTTATGAATCCATGATACCCATTACACCTAGATCCTCTACAGTTCTAGAAGCTTGGGTTACAAACCCAAGACTCTAGCATCCTTGGGAATAGGTCGACATGTTTCAAAATAGTTCAAGCAAGTCAAATTGTTCCCTAGTGGTTGGAAAGTGTTGGCCCTAGTCCTATTTCAAAGTTTCATTACTTCCTGCTCACTGCAGTCGGCTCCCGTGGGGGTAATTTCATAAATTCACGATAAAAAGGAATCCAATGCCTCATTTGCCTCATGATGGATGATGATAGAAGAAAGGTACAAGCACATGTGGACACCCCAATCTGAAAAAGAGAAATTTCAAGGTGGAAGCTAAGGGTTGGATCTAGTTCTTTCATTACAAAGTGAGGTCTTCATTTACATTTATTCAATTCAAGCATTCAAGCATTTCATGACATCATGGGGATGCAAGAGGATCATGAAGATGGTTAGGGTAATTTAGCCTTAGGGGCATGGTATGATTTCTATTCTATGTTCAGATCTGATCTTTGTCTCTTCACATTTTTGCACACATTTACATTTACAAGGACACTTACATGCTAGGATTTCACACATAGAGTAGATTCTTATCATTTACTAGCTTGTTTACATTATAGATCTACAATCTAGGGTTCAAGAGCACTACATACACACACAAAATCTTTCCTAATAGCTATTCATGGAGGTGGAAATCACCAAAATGGGGGTTGACTAAGGAAAACCCCTTCATAACCACACACACACACTTATTCTATAATGGACTTGCAGGTTATCAGTTTGGCAATCACAGATCTGGAATCCACTCTCCAAGATATTTCTAAATAAGTTAGTTGACTTGGCTATGGTATCCTAGGAACACGGTGAGATGGTCAACCTGTTCTTGGAGGTTTGAGAAAAACAACATTTTCTAGGTTTTCTGTTGTGATCATGGATCCCAGTCGAAAGTTCTGTCATAGTCTTGGATTCATGATTTTTAGAGAAAAAATTCATATTTTATTTCTTATTTCAAGGTAAGTACCCTATCATTTGTTTTATCTATTGTGATAGATTTGTTTCTATGTCTCAATTGGGTTGATTGCATTTACTTGGTTCCTAAACTCATCTTACACTTCTTTCTTAATCAATTATTTCAATTTTTGTCATCTTCATTGCATATCTATAATTGAATTACATTGCATGAAAGAGGTCTTGCTATTATAATTCCTTAATATAACTTGGGTTTAGCATTTGCATCCCTTATCACCTTTTGGTTTTGCTAATCTAACCCAAGTCATATTGAGAGTGACGCAGTCAAGGATGGTGGATCCAATGAAGGATAGTCCAAACCTTGCAGCTTCAGAATTACAGAGTGGAATACTCAACACAACAAGATAACACAACAATTGTTTCAAGTAATTTGCATTAACATGCCCAACTGTTGTGTGTGTGAAAATTATACCTGATCTGTAGACACAACACTCAGTAAAACATTAGAGGTTAGCTATAATCAAAATCGTGCAAAATTGAAAGCTATCTAACCAAGCGATTTACTGCCTTCTAATAGGTGCGAGATTAATGTTCTCAGATTGTAATCGAGATCAGTGACCTAGACGACACCTAAATGAAGGATTTGAATGCAAAAGATGGATATGAAATTGAATGCAATTATTCTATTTTTGGGGATTTTTCTATGCAATAAGAATGATAAAATGATATGAAATTAATCTATATGAAAACTGATATGCTATGCTAATCTAACAATGATATGTAATATGAATGCAAAAATAAGATTGATCTCACAAAGATGTCGATTCGCAAGAGCTTTGATTCTTCAATGCCAATTCTCCAGCGTGATTGTGCAAAATATGAGATGATTTGTGAAGAGCTAAAGCCTTAATTTATAGAAATCCAGGGCTTTGGAGGTGCATGAATAAAAGCCATAAATCACTCAAATTAACTCATCTTGATTTTTGAGTTATCTGATCATAAAAGATAGTTAATTCTCAAAATCATGCAAAAACATGCAAAAATAGCTTTTTAACTCAAATTAGAGTTTAGATCAGCTTTTTGAACTCCAAAAGGATGTTGAGTTCCAAAAAGTCAATAACTTGCATTGATTTTCTGATTTGGAGTTTAACTGTTTCTTTTGAATATGCATAATAATTAAGAATTAAATAAATAAATAAAGTGATTTATCCTCAACTCAACTGATTTTTGAAAATAAATAATTAATTTATGGGTTAATTAACTATTTATTCAAACTTTTATTAAAAATTATATTATTAAATAATGACAACATGCTTTAATTAATTAAATAAGAATTTAATCAATTAAAGATAGGAATTTTGATTTATTGTCAAAATTAAATAATACAATTAATAATAGATAGAATTAAATTTAATTACATAATTAAGTGGCAAATATTAAATCTAATTAATTAAATATGAAAATAATCAATTAATCAAATTTTTAGGATAAATGTGATTTATCGCCAAATAATCATTAAATTAAAGATAATTAAGATAATTAAGAATATTACTAGGAATATTCCCTGATGCAAAATTTAAGATAATCAATTATGATTCGATGATGTTTAGATGTGCCTTAGATTAGGACTTTGATGTCGATTTTGTTCGAATTGAAGATGTAGGAGATTAATGAACTTATAGCCCATTTTTGGGGTATTACATTTTGCCCCTCTTTGAATTACTGTGTGAAGCGCAGTGGTTCAAAGATAGTCTGTGTTTGATAAAGATATGAAACTGATGTTTGAGATTGATAATTGATATGAGATAGAAGCTGATTGATATTGAATTGAGATGGAGATAATAGGTCTTGAATGACCAAAGATAATGTTCACTGTAGCAGCGATGAACCTATGATTGCGAAAAAGTGTCAAAATGCCTGATTCTGAACCTTAGGATTGATAAGAAGTGAGTGACCCGTTCTAGACTCAATTGTCTTAGCAGAACTAGCAAGTATCACATCCGAATCCTTCAGTTGCCGAAGAACCAAGGAAAGAACACTATGATCTGATGGTTGCAAAAATTGATACAGTTTACAAGATTAAGAAAATATCAGATTGATATGGATCTTGATGAATCTGATATGCCCCAAGTGATGATAGATTTGCCCCGAGCGATGAGGACTTTTGATGAATCAGTGACTAGACGTGATTGTTTGTCTTGATCACTGATGAAAGATATTGATAGACTTGATTGACAGAATTTGATTAACAGACTTTGAATGATGTGCAATAGCATGCCCCCTTCGGGATTAAAATTGAAATCTGACAAGAAAAGTCAGCGTTGATAGTTTAGAAGCATGTTAATTGATCTGAGAAGTGGTTATTTACATCTGAGAATGCATTCTGCATCGTTGGAGGTCCTAAAAGACCAAGTTTGACTAGGTTTGACCATGATTTGACCATGGTTGACCAAGTTGAAATTTTGATAGTGTGATCTAAGATAATCAGTTAAGTTGAATACTAGATTTCTGTGATGATTGAAGGTCAAATATGCAAGTAGTTAATAATATGAATGATCTCAGATTTGAATTTTGATCCCGAAAAAGGATTCTACTTGCTATTTCATTGGAGGAACCTTCGTGTGAGATTCAGCTCTTGTTAGACTTGAAGATGCGATTTGAAAAATCATTTAAGCATTGAAGTTCGTTTAATCATTGTGAGATCATGTAAACATGCAAAATGCAATGAGACATGCAAAATGAAATGCAACCTAAGACCTAGGACCTAGTCACTGATCATGTGCCGATTTGTTATCATCATTGAACTTTTAGGTAACCGGATAAATCAATACAATGCCCACTAGCCATGAAACCATAGACATATGAATATTGATTTGTATGCGCAAGAATCAATACAACACCCACTGGACAACAATCATGGATATATGAATATTGACTTTATTTTCAAAATGTTGGATTAAATATAAACATCAAGGCACAAATGCCAGGATGACCTGAATATCATGTCCATTTTGATATAGCAATTTGTACAAGCATCAAAACATAAACGTCGTGATGACCTGAATACGCCTTGCATTGCAAACACATCAAACAGTCAAGAGATCATTCTAAATCCAATGTGAATTACCCGTAGTGACCCTTTATCGTTCACATCCTTAGGCAAGATTGCGTTCCACAGTAGGAGAAAGAACTTACTCAAAAAGACAATAGTTAGATCAAACTTCCTTGAATTTTTCGGGTATCAATGGTCGAGGTACGCATGGCCATCCAATTCGAGATAGAGGCTCTTACAGTCGGACACCATTTCAATCCAAAATTTCCAAAGCTGTTAGATTTTCACATACAAGCAGAAGACAAAGAAAAGATTATGCCCCCAGTCATCACTCTCTAAATCCTGTAAAGGACATCATTGAAGAGCTCGAAGGGACACAATATGCAAAAATATCAATGCGAATCAGTAAGCATACAAGGAGATAAAAGCATGAAAAGCACAGATTGTTTTCAGTTGAGTTTTGATGTTTGATTGTTGTTGATGCAAAATCCTTTCTGGAGACGAGACAGACTGACTAACTCAACTTGAAGTTTCAAAGGACTCTGAGTGGATATGACACGTCTAAGATACATGGGAGACCATAGGATATGACATTGATTGCCCCCAAATTTGAACATTGATAGGATACAGACGCTTGAGCTGATTGGTGTACAGACTGACTTATTGAAACCAGGATATGCAGAAACAAACCGGGAGATATGTACAAACTAAAGCAAGACGAAAAGCTGGGAAAAGACCAAGATTGTGCTGATAGATGGAGCATTTTGGAACAAGTGGTGCCCGTTTGCCGAGTTTTCACCATCTTGGTAGAGATTCTATTTTTGCTACCGAGGTGCCTGTTTCCAGGTTTTCACCAAGGCACTTTTTTTTTCTTTTTTTTCTTTTTTTTCATTTTTTTGTATTTTTTATTTTTTCAATTTTTTTGTACTTTTGATATTTTTTGATTTTTTTGTGAATCATCAAGGCACCTATTGCTAGGTTTTCACCAAGATGTTCATTTTTTCAGGACTTTTTCTGATTTTTAAGATTTTTTTAGGACATTTTACCAAGCACTGAATGCCTTAGGCATAAAATTTCTTCAGATGGAGAATGTTGATTGGTTCTTGGAGCTGTTCTCCTTCAGTCGTTGAGAGTTGATAAGCACCAAAGCCAAAAGTAGCAGTGATTACAAAGGGACCCAGCCAATTGGGTTCGAACTTCCCCTTGCGTTCTCGATGTGATTGATTTTTAGGATTTTCTCTCAACACTAGATCGCCAACTTGAAATTCTCTATGTCTGACTTTCTTGTTGTAGCCTCGACATTCTTTTCTGATACACTCTGAGATGATCATATGCTACTTGTCTGCGCTCATCTAGTAGTTCCAGTTCTTGTAACCTAGACACTCTGTAGTCATCGTCTGTGACAAGTCCATGCATTCTAATTCTGAGTGATGGGATTTCAACCTCAATAGGCAGTACCGCTTCAGACCCATAAACTAAAGCGAAAGGTGTAGCCCCAGTAGGTGTTCTGATACTTGTTCTGTAGGCCCATTCTGATACTTGTTCTGATACTGGTTCTGATACTGGTTCTGATACTGATTCTGATACTAATTCTGATAATTGTTCTGATACTGGTTCTGATACTGATTCTGATACTGATTCTGATAATTGTTCTGATACTAGTTCTGACACTGATTCTGATACTAATTTTGATAATGATTCTGATAATTATTCTGATACTGGTTCTGATACTTGTTCTGATAATTATTCTGATACTGGTTCTGATACTTGTTCTGATAATTATTCTGATATTGGTATACTTGATAGCATCTTTTTCCATTTGCAAACTCCCAAGCAAGATCATATCGTGCAGTCCCAATGTCTAGCAAGGTGGAGAACAAGAGGGATTAGCAAGTTGGTGGAAGAGATGGAAGATAAGAGAATGAAGGAAAATGAAGGGAAGAAATCCTCAAGGGGAAACTCCTCAAGAATACCCAAGCTAGGGAAAAATTGTCATGTAAAGCGCATTTGGACAAGCAATGAAAGGCTAGCATAGGATAAGCACAAAAGCGTAATGCCAGAGCAGGATAGGATGTAGTCCAAATGAGTAGACATGTCAAGAGGCTTCATAGCATTATGTTTTACTCTTTCTTTCTTTTTTTATTAGATCAAGACCAAAGGGGAAAAGGATAGCGATAGGTGAAAATGAATGGAGGAAGATGGATATGAAGGCTAAACATGGAAGGAATGAAAGCAAGATCATCGTAAAATAGCTCACAAAATAGCCAAATGTTCATATATAGGTCAACCTTGTCAAGATCAAAGAAAGAAGGTGGGATGGATGAAATATGTAGAAGAACTACGCATGATGCCTGATTGCCAAGTTTTCATCATGGTACTTATCCAAGGCACCACAAGGGAGTGGTTTTCACCATAGGATGAATTTATTTCTCTTTACTTTTGCTACCAAGGTGCCTGTTTCCAGGTTTTCACCAAGGCACATTTTCAATTTTATTTTATTTTTCATTTCTTTTTTTTTTTTTTGGAAGAAGGCAAGCTTTTTAGATAATGCTCCTTGAAAAGATAAACCATGATATGCCAAGGATTCAAAATGACACGCTCAAAGATGTTGATAGGGAAAGGGAGATGAAAGAGAAAAATGGAGGATAAGGTTTTATGTAAAGCGAGTGAGGTTGGAAGATAGGAGGAATAGGCAAATGAGGAAAAATGATAGAAGGTAGAAGGATAATGCATGGAAGGATTGTGAAAGGGTAGGTGGAAAGGAAGGAAAGATCAACGTAAACACACACCTTGAAGGGTGGCGAGAGGGTGGAGGAATCATGAATGAAGGAATACGTGAAGGAATATGGCGAATGGATAGCAGAGGTTGAGGTTTGGGGGCATGAAATGGAAGAATATTTTTGGAAGGAGATGTAGTGGAAGCCTTTGGAAGCTTGAATGTCAATTTCACTTTTTGTTCAACATGAGACTCTCTTATGAGAGACTTTGGAATCCATATAGCCTTAGGCTTTTTATTTCCCTTTGATGATTTAGAGATAATATCTTCAATGATAGATTTTGGAACCCATACTTGTCTTGTAGTTTTTTTCTTAGATATCTCTTTTGACTTTATGCCTCCGTGTCGATTAGAGGAGACATGGTGATCTTCTTTTTTTGATGGATTCTTGCATTGCTTCTTTTTCTTGTATTGAACATTCAAGTTACTTCCAAAGGACTTACTTGTGGAAGAAGGAGGAGGATATGACTGGTTTAGATGGGTGGGTGGATGAAAAAGATTCAAGGGTATGCATCTATGTTGATCTTGAGGAAAGATGGGAGATGGAGGTATGTAAGGACCCAAGATGGATGGAAAATTAGGAGAGTTAGGAGGGGAAAGTGAAGGGACATAAGGACCCAAGATGGAAGGCAGATGTGAAGCTCTTAGTAGTGGTGGAAGAGGTCCAAGGATGGAAGTGGAAGATGCAAAAGGATAATCAATAAGTTCATCAGCATCTATATGACAACCAAGGATATCAGCATCTTTAGAGTGAGCATTAGGATCTTCAATAGAATCATGGACATCTTGAATATGAGCATTTTCTTTGATAGGATCATTCAAAGCTTGCGAAGACTTAGGAAGAGTAGAAAGTGGAAGTGAACATGGAGTGGTAGAACAAGAAGATGGAAGACTTTGATCTTGACAAGGATCTTTGGATAGCACAAGTGCATAATTTTTCTTTTGATTTTCAATAGGCTTAACATTGGAAGGAACACTATTTTTACCAACCTTAATGGAAGTATCATCTTTGGAAAGTGCAAGTGTAGTAAGGTTATTTTGATTGTCAATAAGCTCAACAGTGTAAGTAGTAGCCTGATCTTGCTTAAGAGAAGACTTAAGACATGGTGGAATGCATGAAAAAGGGTGTATAGGATCAAAAGAACCATGAAGCGGATAAGAGACATCGGGAAAAGGAGTGGATGACATGGAGGGTTCTTGATCTTGATCTTTCTTTATGTTCTTCTCTTTATCATTTTTAGAGTCCTCTTGACATGGAGCCACTTCTAAGGACAAGGAAGCATGTTGGGATTGTATGGATGACTTTGGAAGAGATGGTGGAGGACTAGCTGAAGTAGGGATTATAGCATATGAAGGCTTAGGCTCTTTAGATTTATCATTATTGAAAGTATTTGCAGCCAAGTGAAGGTTAGCTTGAGTTTCTTTAAGAGGTAGCCCTGGGGGATAACTATAGGGAACCACATGAAAAGTAGCAGGGCTTGTGTCAGATGAAGGTTCTGTGAAAGATTTGAAAGACTCGGAAGCTTTAGGAAATGTATGGGTATTGGAGGAAGTAGGGGATGGAAGGGAACCATCACAAGACAAAGGTCCAACATTAACATGATCTTGCTTGAGAGTGTAATCTTTATTTTCAGTCTGAGAGTTCTTAGAGGAGAGATCCTTATAATATTGACGTTTCAAGCTAGCACGATGTATTTTATAGTCCTCAGCAGTAGTAGATGGATCATCATCAAGGTATTGTCCACAAAAGCCATCAAAATCTCTTTCAAAATCAGAATCATATGGATCACCATCACGATCTATCCAATGTGACGGCCCATTTGTAGTAAGTAGGAACGAACGACGAGGAGGACTCTTAGGAACAGAGGTGTCATAGGTATCATTACATTGTCTGTCATCATAGTCTTCAAAGCTAGATGTGTCACTCTCCATGGAAGAGGTATCATATTGCTCAATTTTTTTCCGGGGGCATGGTGACATGTACAAGTCTTTATCAAATGGAAAAGAGTATAGAGGTTCCTTTTCTTTCCCAAGTTTGTCAAGCTGGACTTGCATAGCATGTATCTGTTTCATTATAGTGGCGATCAGAGCTTCTTCCTCTTGTTTACTGATTCTTTGAGACATGTGTACTGATTCTCAATAGCTATTGCTCTATTCTTGACACAATGATATTTTTGACAGATTCTGGAACTAGGCTGGAAACATTGGATATCTTGCAATTTGACAATTTCTGACAACTCTCTCAAATTTTTCCAAATGACACTCTGCAGACTCGTACGACACTGGTTAGTCTATGAAACGACAGTTGCTAAACTCATATGACAGTTGGGTAAAGATGAAACGATAGTTGACAAAACTCATACGATAGTTGCTAACAATTTTTGGCTTCTTGAATTTTGCTGGTTTGAAAACTCGTACGACACTGGATTCTCAATCATACGACATAGGGGCTTTACTGAAATGACATTTGACAAAAAGTCATACGACTTTTGACTTCTTGAAATGACTTTTGACTCCAGAAAGAACTTTACGTCAATTTTTGCAAAATTTAAGGTTTTCAGTTTTGGATTGTTTGCAAATTATACTATCCAAGATTTGAAGGTTATACCAGATTTGATCATTTTTAATAGCCAAATAGATAAATAAGCACGCAGAACAGCAAGCAAGTGATTCCAAGCACGTCTGAAAACAATGAACAAAGGAAAAAGCAACCTTGCGCATGAACAATCAAGTGACCAAATTGTGCTAATCCCTGAGAGTACTAATTGTGTATGTTCTGAAAAGTTTTGCAATAACACACATATACCTGAGAATGAAAAATTGGCCTCTCTAAGGTTTTTAGTAATGGTTTGAGTCTGCAACTTTTATGATTCAAAGGGGTGAACTCCAATCCCGGCGCACCAGGGTTTTGACACAGTCCGAGAACTTAATCTTCAAGAGCTGCTAGGGAGATCTGACAACCCAACAATGAACCATACCCGTGGAGATTTCTTCCACAAGGACATTTATATAGCGGTTGTCACTACCATGGCGAAAATGGCTATTACCGCTTGAGGTTCCGTCAATGCAGTTTGCCCTGTGAAGGGATTGTCCGCTACGGTTAACCCTCTCTAAAGATGACTCACAATAGTATACCACAAGGGGACTTGGCTCCAGATTCAAGGTTTTGACACCTCTTCACTTTTAACCTAAACAAAGCAAGCAGATTAATCCGACACGCTAAGACAAAGTTTTGTTCCACCAAGGTCTGTGATATCAACTCCACGTGATCTATCAACCTCTCCGGGGAGAGAATGTATCAATCAATAAGAGAAGACGTACTAACCAATTTTGATTCACCAAAGCTCGTGATATCAACCCCACGTGATCTATCAACCTCTCCGGAGAGAGAATGTGTCGATCAATAAGAGAAGACTCACTAACTAAGTTGAATGTGAAACACACTAAGTATCCTCCCTACCTACAAGGATTCTATCGTCAAGAAGGATTTCGCTAGGAACCCAATCTCTCAAGAATCACAAATAGTGTTCATAGGGCCTAATTACTATGTGAGCACAGATGTATGTTCCGAAAGCAAATCTACCAAAAGCATCCAAAAAGTAGAAAGAGGAACACTTAACGTTTAAAGCGAATATGAGATGAGTCCACAAGGTGGAACACTTAACACCTCACACAAGCTAAAAATGAGTCCACAACTTAGAAAACAAGGGAGTTCCTAAAAGCACAAAAGGGTTGCCAAGTGGAACATTTAACGCTTCTGTCCTGTTGACCCCTCCCCTTTATGGCGCTGAGATTGCAACCACGGGGCGGAAATGAGGGGCCGGCGGATTAGCGAGTCCAATAACCCAAGATAGCAATCAAGATCAATCACAAGTATTCTAAGACTACTTAATGAATCCTTAAGGGTTCACAACCTAGTATCAATTATGCAAGTGTGTAGAAATAGATCAAAAGCATGAAAAGATGCACACAAGCTTGACACATAAGAGATTTATTTTAAGTCCCAAATCAAAAGATTATTAGATGAAGGAGAATACCTGGGATCCTTGCAACGCGCTTAGTAGATTTTACTTGATTTTTAGCAATTTTTGTTGAGCTTTTCCATGCAAGCAAGTGACGAACTCTCCAACAAGCAAACAAGCAAACAAGATATGCAAAATATATTCAACTTATGAAAACCATAGGGTTAGCTCTAAAAATCAATTATTATCAGTAATAATAACCAGCAATCAACCCAAATGACAACTCATATCATTCATTGAAACATGTAAAAAAAATAAGTGCATACCCATCACAAAACTTTATTTATTTTTTTTTGCATTTGACCTAGTCAACAAGATCTAATTTTTTTGATATGATTTTGGCCACAAAAATAGAAATTCAGAATAGACACCCCTACTAAAAAATAGAGAGCTTTCCAAAAATGCAAAAATTTTAGAAAAACCTCTTCATTTGTGCCCTAGAGACCCATTTTATCAAAACAGACTAGTTTTTGTAAATTGACTATTTGAGCTATGATATCATATCCAAATTTAAAACACAAAGAATAGACCCCCTGTAGAATTTAAAGAGCTTTCCGAAAATATAAAAATTTTCGAAAAATATGCTGATTTGCGTCAGATATTAATTTTTTTTGGAATTTCAAGAAAAAAATTATTAAAAATTCAAAACATCTCATAAAATTCTAAATTTTTTACTGTAGCTTCCATGACACGTCACCAACCTGAAAAAAAAATTTCAGACCAAAATTCCAAGCCGTTTGGGAGATAAAATTAAATCTTTGAAACTTTGGGGTTTTAGCTCCCAAAAAAATCAAAACCAGCATGCAAAGGTGGGTTGCCCCACGGTGGGCGCCAGAAATGTGTGTGTGAAAATTATACCTGATCTGTAGACACAACACTCAGTAAAACATTAGAGGTTAGCTATAATCAAAATCGTGCAAAATTGAAAGCTATCTAACCAAGCGATTTACTGCCTTCTAATAGGTGCGAGATTAATGTTCTCAGATTGTAATCGAGATCAGTGACCTAGACGACACCTAAATGAAGGATTTGAATGCAAAAGATGGATATGAAATTGAATGCAATTATTCTATTTTTGGGGATTTTTCTATGCAATAAGAATGATAAAATGATATGAAATTAATCTATATGAAAACTGATATGCTATGCTAATCTAACAATGATATGTAATATGAATGCAAAAATAAGATTGATCTCACAAAGATGTCGATTCGCAAGAGCTTTGATTCTTCAATTCCAATTCTCCAGCGTGATTGTGCAAAATATGAGATGATTTGTGAAGAGCTAAAGCCTTAATTTATAGAAATCCAGGGCTTTGGAGGTGCATGAATAAAAGCCATAAATCACTCAAATTAACTCATCTTGATTTTTGAGTTATCTGATCATAAAAGATAGTTAATTCTCAAAATCATGCAAAAACATGCAAAAATAGCTTTTTAACTCAAATTAGAGTTTAGATCAGCTTTTTGAACTCCAAAAGGATGTTGAGTTCCAAAAAGTCAATAACTTGCATTGATTTTCTGATTTGGAGTTTAACTGTTTCTTTTGAATATGCATAATAATTAAGAATTAAATAAATAAATAAAGTGATTTATCCTCAACTCAACTGATTTTTGAAAATAAATAATTAATTTATGGGTTAATTAACTATTTATTCAAACTTTTATTAAAAATTATATTATTAAATAATGACAACATGCTTTAATTAATTAAATAAGAATTTAATCAATTAAAGATAGGAATTTTGATTTATTGTCAAAATTAAATAATATAATTAATAATAGATAGAATTAAATTTAATTACATAATTAAGTGGCAAATATTAAATCTAATTAATTAAATATGAAAATAATCAATTAATCAAATTTTTAGGATAAATGTGATTTATCGCCAAATAATCATTAAATTAAAGATAATTAAGATAATTAAGAATATTACTAGGAATATTCCCTGATGCAAAATTTAAGATAATCAATTATGATTCGATGATGTTTAGATGTGCCTTAGATTAGGACTTTGATGTCGATTTTGTTCGAATTGAAGATGTAGGAGATTAATGAACTTATAGCCCATTTTTGGGGTATTACAACTGTAAGGCCTTCTGGGTTAGGGCCAATTACAATCAGAAATAATTCTGTAAGATCCAACATAGATCCAATACAATCTCAGCTAGCTTAGCTCTGAAAATAATTAGAAGCTAATGGAAACCCTAAGGTAGATCTAAACTTGAGCTTGCAAGCCTCCAAGCAATCTCCTTTTTCCCAAGTGTGCAACCACTAGCTCTGCTATTACAAACTATCAGATAAGAATCTGATTTGCAAGATCATGCAAGATCTTTTCCACAACTTCACCAACTTCAGCTTCAACACATCCAACTGATGTCTCTCAATTGTCGATGATCTCTATTATGTCTTCCTCTTCCTTCCTCTTCCTAAAACATCTACCCAAACATCCCTTAAATACTAGTCATCAGCCACAAGTTGACAAGATGAAACCCTTAACTCCTCCTAACAAATATTAAATGCCATACAATTCGGCTTACAAATTGTATACAAACATTTAATTCAACATGTCAGCCTCTAGATCCACTTAGGAGAATCCAAAAAAAGATACAAACAATAAATGCACCAAGTCGACCCAACAAATCACACAAAACTCCAGTCGATGAGTCAGAACTACCAAGCAAAAGTGAATTAACCGAGCATGTTAGGCATCACCGAGCACAAGTGTCGACTGAGCACCACAGGCATAATCGAGTAATACTTTCACCGAGCGCTAGAGAGTACCAAGTTCCTTCAATGACCGAGCTTCCTTCAATGACTGAGACTGTCGGTCAAGGCTGCAACCGAGTAACACCGGCCAAAATACAAACACCTCATGTAGTTTCACTGAGGATAAGGAATGTCCCCACCTCAACCTTGGATGCCCCTGCATCAGACACCCCAGGTTCCAAAAGATGTTCATATGTGAGAAGAACACCTTCCAGGGTTCAACACATAAACCCCAAATTGGTTCTTCACATACAAGTCCTCCACCTTCTTTGCTTGCATACTCTTCCACTTCAATTTTCTCTGTCTTTTCAAATCTTTTCTTGACAATGCACGGGTCGGTTCCCAAAACTGATCATTCATTTTCTCTAGATCTTCCAACTCAACTCAGCTACTGATACTCAGGCTTCTCCTACCGAGCATTGTATCCATCAAAGGCATTAGTGAAAACTTCCTATCATTCCTTTCAACAGTAAACACATTCTTCACACAGTCATAAATAGCTCTACAATCATATTGCCAAGGTCTACTGAGCAATATATCACAACTATTCATCTTCACAATGTCACACAACACAAGATCCTTATATTGGCCAATCTAAACATCAATGAAGCATTGTTCTCTAACTTCTAAAGCATGGACATCTTGCAACCAGCCAATCCTATAAATACAAGGATGCTTCATTCTATTCAACCCAAGTTTCTAAACCATGTCCTCAGCAACAAGGTTATCAGTACTACCACTATCAACAATAACTTCATAGAGTTTACCTCCAGACTTGCATCGGATTCTAAACAAGTTACTCCTCTGACAAGGTTCCTCCTTTGTACTGAGCAGTGTTCACTGAAGCAGCAAGTTCTCAGATTTAGGTTCATTCAAAATGTTCTCATTCACCATAGCAGTTCATCAGTCAACCTTCTTCTGTGTACACTCAAAAGAATGGTGTCCTTCCTCTCCATAGTTATAGCAAGTACCTTTAAAGATAACTCTACCTATCTTCTTCTTCGGTTCTATAGGTTTCTATTCATCTTCTGCATCAATCAGTTTATCCTTCACCGAGTGATCAATTTTCTCTTTCCCTCAGGAACTACTAGGTTATTTCCTCTTCAACTTATCTTCTGCCTTCAAAGCATATTGATAAGCATCTTCAACAAAATCAATCTTCAGCATACCAAGCTCATCCTGAATATTGAATCTCAGACCATTCACATACCGGGCTACCTTTTCCTTACCAAGCTCTCGGTGTCCAGACTGGATAGTAAGTTTGTGGAACTCCTCGATATAATCTTCATCAGACAGATCCTTCTATTTCAAATTCTACAAATTCTTAAACAAGTCAAGATCATAGTCAATAGGTATGAACTTAGCTTTCAATTTTGTCACCATCAACCTCCACCGATTGATATTTGATTCACCTTCATCTTCTCTATCTCTTTGTAGTTATTTCCACCAAAGAGTAGCATGTCCTTTCAACTTAGTCTGTGCTAATCTCACCCGAAGAGGATCTTCAATTTCTTCCAGCTCAAAGAAAAATTCAAGTTCACAAATCCAATCAATCAGATTGTCGGGTTTCAAAGTACCAGAGAAAGTAGAAACTTCCATTCGGTAACCACTACTAAATCAAGTTGTAGATCTAGGTAACTGAGCAATTCTGTCTTCACTAGATCTATCCCTCCAATCATCACCACTAGATCTAGTGGGTTCAAAGTCTTTAGGAGCTTCTTCATAGCCATCTTCAGTACCAACATTCTGAGGTATACTAGTAACAACCCTCATGATCTCGGTGACCATGTCATTCTTCATCAATTCCATCTCAGATCTGAAATCTAATTTCACCTTATCTGTAATCTTTGATTCCATAACATCACATAGATTTGTAATCGCTCTAGGGTCCAATCTTCTCAAAGGCATCCTTAAAGATATACAAAAAAAAAACCCTCTGCAACAAACCCTCACCGACCACCTTGTGACAATCTCCAAGTTGTAAACAAGTCAGATCACAATCTACAATCTTGCAAACAACTAGGGCATGATTCCACAAGTTTAGTGCCATGGATCTGCAACCAAGATCATACGATCTCTTCACCAACAAGATCAACTTTGCAAGATCCACCTTGCTAGGTTAACCTTTGCTCTACAAGATCAACTCTCGCTTTGATACTACCTGACGTAGTCAAGGATGGTGGATCCAATGAAGGATAGTCCAAACCTTGTAGCTTTAGAATTACATAGCGAAATACTCAACACAACAAGATAACACAACAATTGTTTCAAGTAATTTGCATTAACATGCCTGACTATAAGGCCTTCTGGGTTAGGGCCAATTACAATCAGAAATAATTTTGCAAGATCCAACATAGATCCAATACAATATCAGCTAGCTCATCTCTGAAAATAATCAAAAGCTGATGGAAACCCTAAGGTAGATCTAAACTTGAGCTCGCAAGCCTCCAAGCAATCTCCTTGTTCCCAAGTGTGCAACCACTAGCTCTTCTATTACAAACTATCAGATAAGAATCTGATCTGCAAGATCATGCAAGATCTTTTCCACAACTTCACCAACTTTAGCTTCAGCGCATCCAACTGATGCCTCTCAGCTATCGATGATCTCTGTTATGTCTTTCTCTTCCTTCCTCTTCCTAAAACATCTACCCAAACATCCCTTAAATACTAGTCGTCAACCACAAGTCGGCAAGATGAAACCCTTAACTCCTCCTAACAAATATTAAATGCCATACAAGTCAGCTTACAAATTGTATACAAACATTTAATTCAACATGTCAGCCTCCAAATCCACTTAGGCGAATCCAACAAAAGATACAAACAATAAATGCACCAAGTCATCCCAACAAATCACACAAAACTCCAGTCGGTGAGCCAGAACTACTGAGCAACAATGAATTAACGAAGCATGTCAGGCATTGTCAAGCACTAGTGTTGACCGAGCACCGCAGGCATAATCGAGTAATACTTTCACCGAGGGCTAGAGACTACCAAGTTCCTTTAGTGATCGAGCTTCCTTCAATGACCAAGACCATCGATCAAGGCTACAACCGAGTAACACTGGCCAAAATACAAACACCCCATGCAGTTTCACCAAGGACAAGGAATGTCCCTGCCTCAACCTCGGATGCCCCTGCATTAGAGAGTTATGCTTAGAAGCCCCTCTTTCTCTTGTAGTGAATGGCTTAGGGAGAAAGTGTTAAACTTGATATACCTAGTTTGTATTATTAGACTCATTGATGCCATTTTCCCCCTTAACATTTTGGTGAACCCGATGTGAACCCTCCTTGTTTGATCTTGGTAGTTAGTTCTTTCTTTTACAATTATTCTATTTATAAAAAAAAAAATTGCTTTGATTGCATTTTGTTTCATTGTAAATAGCTTGTTTTACTTTCAAGATGTATGTTTTCTTTTATGAGTACTTTCATGATGCATTTTTTAGTGAACCTCATGTGGTGTCTAGTAGTGAAGTGTTGGATGCAATGAATGGGATCTTAATTGAATCCATTCCACCATCATCTTCCTCTACATCTCTCCAACATAACCTCTTTGATAGATTTTTATCATGGTTTCCTTTGTGAGATTGTTTGTAATGTTGATCCTATTAAACCGGTTTTATTTTCTAATCCACTTATAACTATCAAGGGGTGTCCTCCTCAACAACCACTCATTACTCTTGAGGGTTGTCCTAAAAAAAATGAGCCTCTTATAGGTCTTAAAGGAACACCCAATTATACTTCAGTTGTGCATACCTATCAGACATAGGATAATCCTCAACCCACTATTCTAGGTGTTTCTACTTGTCTTCCTCCTTCTCAACCAGTGCTTCCCCAAGCACCTTGTTTGCCTAGTCCTTTAGGAAAGGACTATGATCTTGTTGAGAAGTTACGTGCTACTCCTTCTAAGATCTCCTTGTGGGACCTTCTTAAAACTTCTCCCACTTATCATGAGGCTTTGCAAAAGGCTTTGTCTACCCTTCCTATCCCACCTCATAATCAAGACAACATCAATTTCTTTTATGATTGTATGCATTTCGTATCCACTCCTCCTCAAATTGTTTTCACTCAAGAATATTTTCCTCCCAAGGAAGTTCAAAACCAATATGATGCTCTTATGGTTGTTGTTCTCATTAATGGGAATCTTATTTGTAGAACTTTGATTGATAATGGATCAGATTTAAATGTGCATAATTTAGATATACTGAAAGCTATTAAAGTTGATGTCCACTGTTAAACCTGATAACATTCATATTTTTGGCTTTGATAACATTGCTAAGAAGAGTTTGGGAGTCATAACTTTACCTATTAAAGTTGGTTTGGTCATCCTAGATACCCTGATCCATGTGATGCTTGGACCCCTCAATTACAACCTTCTTCTGGGAAGACCTTGGTTGCATAAAATGCATGTTATTCCATCCACACTTCATCAAAAATTTAAATTCATTTTTAAAAATGTGATGTAGACTCTTAATGTAGATGATAAGCCTAACAGTTGTTTAAACAGTTAATCAGCTAGGGACCTAGAGCCTAGCGAGGAGAAATAAGAAATTAAAGCTGAAGATAAAAATCAATCAAATGAAGGACCCCCATCTTCTACTTTGTCTGAGGATGATTTAGGAAGTTTAGATTTTGCTCATACATTCATTGGAGAGTATCAGGTTTATGATCTTTCTTTCATAAAACCTCAAGAAAAACCTAAAACTAAAAAAGTTATTTTCACCCCTCTTTCAGGTGAGTTGAGTTATAACTTTGTTAATACATCAACTAACAAGACCATTGAAACTATTAAACCTAACTATTATGACATAGTGACCTACAAATATCTCTTAAATCTTTCATATATGACTACTTATTATGGTCCTAGTTATCATTTTCTCGCTAAACATGGCTTTAATGGTTGAGGCTATTGAAAGTTTGAATAAAGAATACATGCTCCATTAACAAATGATGGTTGTGAATATACCTATGGTTTAGGATATAATCCTTATTATAAGCCTTCTTTCTTTTTGAATGTTAATCACATTTGTAGTGGTCCTTTGAAATTAACCAACCCACATCTTCTCACATTTGATCAAAATCCATTTTTGGACATCTTTTCCTTTGATGATTCTATCATAGAATTCTTAGGAGCATATGAAGATTTTCCTTATTTTCATCATAATAAAAATAAACTATATTGCTTAAACACTAATAGATATTTTGGGGAAGAGAGTGAATTTGACCAATATCTTGATCGTCTCACACCTATTGAAGACATCAAGAAAATAAATCTCTTAATTACTGATACAATGGATGTACAAATTGATTCTAATGATCCCAAGAAGGTTATCGAAATTGGAAAATTTCTAGATGAAGGTAAGAGTAAACAACTTATTGATATTCTTCTCAAATTCTCATATATTTTTGCTTGGGTATATTCAGACATGCCCAATATTGATCCTAAGATCGTTACTCATAATATTGTTGTTACACCTAATGCTAAGCCAATGAAGAAAAAGATTCAAAAAATGAATCCTGGTATATCTCTTCTTGTTAAGGCTAAAATAGAGAAACTCTTGGATGTCGGTTTCATACATCCTATAGATTATTCCCCTTGGATTTCAAATATCGTGATTGTATCAAAGGGTGAAAATAAGATAAGGATGTACACTAATTTTCGGGATTTAAATAAAGGTTCTTTGAAAGATGATTTCCCCTTTCCTAACATTGATATGATCGTGGATTCTACAACAAGCCACATGTTATTATCTTATATGGATGGATTTTCAGGATATAATAAAAAATTTATTCCTCCTTATGATCAATATAAGACTTCCTTTATTACTCCTGGTGAATCTTTTGTTGGGTTATCATGCCTTTTTGGTTAAGGAATGCAGATGCTACTTATCAATGTGCTATGACATTGATCTTTCATGATTACATTCATAAGATCCTCAAAGATTATGTGGATGATAATCTTGCTAAATTTGTGCAAAGAAATGAACATGTTCCTACACTTAGAAAAATATTTGAAAGGATACATAAATACAAAATCCATTTGAATCTATGAAATTATACCTTTGGGGTGGATAGTGGAAAGATGCTCAAAATCATTATCTCTAGTAGAGGCATCGAAGTCGATACTAAAAACATTGACACTATTGTTAACATGCCTCCTCCTCGAAACATTTCAAAACTTTGTAGCTTACAAGGGAAGATATAGGCTATTCATAGATTTGTCTCTCATTTAGCAGATCATACTATCCCTTTTACTTCCTTTCTTAAAAAGGATACCATCTTCTCTTGGAATGAGGATTGTAAGATTTCCTTTGAACAATTCAAGACTTATCTCACCAATCCTCCTATTCTACAATTGGCTTAGCCAAATAAGTTTTTCTTTACACCTCACTTCTATGAAAGTGTTGAGTGTTTTCTTGGTTCAACATGATAAAGATGGTAAGGAATGTCATGTGTATTATATAAGTCACACCTTGATTCATTATGAGACACGTTACACCATAATTTAAAAATAATGTCTTGCTTTGGTTTTTGCTTGTCAAAAACTCAAACACTATCTCCTTAGTGCAGAAGTTAAAGTTTATGTCAAATTCGATCCTTTGAAACATCTCTTTTCAAAAAATGACTTATCGGGACGTCTTTCTAAATGCATCATGCTCCTAATAGAATTTGATTTAAATTTTATCTCTCGCAAATTTATTAAAGGGCAAGCCTTAACTGACCACCTAGCTGAGGCTCCTTCACCCCTTTCTATTACTGAACCTATCAAATTCCCCAATGAGTTCGTCTTACCCATTGAAGTAGACGGTACTTTGGAATTGTACTTTGATGTATATAGGTGTCAGTCTAGATCTAGTGCAGGTGTTATAATGATACCTCCATCTAAGAAACCTATTACCTTATCCTATAAGCTCAATTTCCCTTGTACTAATAACATAGCTAAGTATGAAGCCTTAATTGCAAGATTGAAAATGAATTTATCCCTACAAATTGAAAATGTTAAAATATTTGGTGGTTTACAATTGATTGTGCAACAAATTAATGGAACTTATCAAGAGAAGAATGATAAATTAACCAAGTATCGTGATCTTTCTATAGGCTTTCTTGGAAAGTTTTCTTTTTCCTCCATTCAGATATTACCTCAAAAAGATAATAGACACATGGATGCTATGGTTAGTGTGGCATCTTTAATTTCTCTATTTGATGGAGTGGTGAATTCTCAATTTACTATTCAAACTTTGTCTAATCCCGCTATCTCCAAGGATCCTTCATTAGATACAATTTGTCTCAACATGCATCTTGATGAATGGTATTTGCATATCTATCATTAATTGAAAGATGGTTCATTACACGGTTCAACAAATATGAATTATATAAATAGAATCTGAATGCTTGCAATCCATTATATAATTCTTGCAAATGTTCTCTATAAGTTTTCCTATAATGTCCTTTTTCTTAGATGTCTTGGTAAAAGTGAAATCCCTATGGCTTTAAAATAATCTCATGCTGGGTCCTTTGGAGGACATTTCAGTGGAAATTCATTGGTTAAAAAACTCCTTCGCATGGGGTACTATTGGAAAACTATGGAACAAGACTCATTTACTTTTTTCAAAAAGTTCCCTCAGTGTCAGCATCATAAAAACTTAATTCATGCTCCTTCTTACACGTTGTGTTCATAAGTGCCTCCCTGGTCCTTTAGTATTTGGGGCCTAGATCTCTTTGGAAAGATTTCTCCCCCTTCTTCTCAAGAAAACACATATATTCTTACAACCACTAACTACTTTACTAAGTGGGTTGAAGTTTTCCCTCTTCATTCAACTACTGCATAAGTTATTTGTGATTTCACTATTCAAAATATCATCACTCAATTTGGTATTCCAATGACAATCATTTTTTATAACGGAACTCAGTTTAAGAAAAAAGAAGTGAAAAATTTCTTGGAGAAATACCACATCCACCAATGTTTCTCAGCTCCTTATTTTCCTCAATCTAATGGTCAAGTTGAGGCTTCTAATAAGTTCATTGAACAAATCCTTCAGATGTCGTTGATAAGCACGCTAAGGATTGGCATACATAATTAACCTATTCTTTATAGGCTTGTGATCAATGCGAACCTAATCTATTTTGAAAGGTGTAGACATGTCAAACGTTAGCCTAAGCAATATATACCTAACAAAAAGCAAACAATTATTCACAAAGTCATTCAGATTGAGCTAAAACAGATGCGCCCATGCACTGCTTGATTTTCTCATACAAGGGAATGTGGGTATGCTCTCAAAGCACCTGGAGCATGCTCCTAATGCTGGTTTGGAAGGATTGAGACTTATGAGAACCCCATAAATGACACAATATTGGGTAGAACACCCAAAATTACCCCTAAGGCTTCAAGAACTCAGATTGATGCAACTAGTATGATTAAGTTGATTTTAAGCCCAAAATAGGTGTGATATGATGCTATGCTTATGCAACACAATGGAAGAAACTAGGTTAATCTATTAAATCTATGCTAAGATGTGCTAGAAAGCTTGAAGAAAACAATGAAATCTAACAATTAGGATTGATTATGCTAAAGCTAGAACTAATTTAGCATGATAACAATGCATGAAGATGAAAGACTAAGCTAATGCTTTGCTCTTGGATGAGAGGGTATTTATAGGATTTCCTAAGGGGTTGGGTTAGGAGGATAGGTTAGAGTTTGGGGTAAGGTTAGAGTTTGAGTCAAAGGGGATAAGGATGAAGACTTTCTAGAAGAGTCTAGGCTTTTCTAGGGATAAATATGGATTTTAGAAGATAAATAAAGGTTTATTTATCTCAAAGGCTTTAATGAGTTTGAGGCTCATTAGGGGGAGGGTTTGACTAGGAGTCAAAGGAGACTTAGATTAGATTAGGGAAAGTAGGTAATTTCCCCTAAATGGGTTTAGGGAAGGATTAGGAAAGTTCTAGAAGAGTCTAGAGTTTTTCTAGGGTAATTTAGGGATTGAGGATTAATATTTAACCTTAATTAAATATTTTGAGTTCGGATTAGGGTTAGGAAATGATGGGATTAGCCTTTAATCGAAATTAAAGAAGGATTAGAAGATTCTAGAAGAGGTTAGTGGTCTTTAGGAAATTGGCAAGGTTTTGGGAAAAAATGAATTAATTATTTATTTTTTGGATTTTTGGTTAATTTATTAATTAAATAATTAATAAATAGGGAGATAATGTTTAAATAAGATTTAAACATTTTTGGGAGGGATTCCTTAATTAAATATTTTTAATTAAGGTAAAGGGATTTAATGACATAAAAATTAATTAATTAATTAATGATGATGTCATCAGGGATTTTTTAGAAAATAAAAATACTTTATTTTTTAAAGGATTTTTAGGTGTCTATAGGGCTTATAGAACAAGTGTCCATATTGTGACAGGAATACCACCTTATAATTTGGTCTATGGAACTGATGCAATAATGCCTTTAGAGCTAGAGATTCCTTCTCTAAGTGTTTCATTCAAGGGAATAATTGATAAGGATTCTTTTAGAGAGAAATGATTACAAGAGCTTGAGATGTTAGATGAGAAACATATTAATTCTTTAGAACATATAATTTCCTATCATAAATCTATCAACAAAAGATATAATGGCAAGGTGATTGAATGCTCCTTTTCATTTGGTGACTTGGTTCTATATGAAAATCAAAGGAATGTGATTTCCCTACCTAGGGAAAAAGGAAAGTTTAGTCCTAATTGGACAGGTCCTTACATTGTTACAGAAGTGTATGGCTCTGGTGCATATAGAATTTCTGATATGAATGGTGTACCTCTTAAGAAACCTATTAATATTATGCATTTGCGTTGTTATTATACTTTATTATTCTATCTTTAATTTGTGCTTACATTTTCCTCTTGAGTATTCTTTATGTTTTCTCAAAATGTGATGTATAATGTTGAAAGATTATACTTTAAAATATAAGTGCATATATTTTTTCATCATTTCATGTTTCTTCCTTTAAATTCTTATGATTTTAATCATAGATTAATCACATAAATAATAAAAAGAGATAGTAAACATGTAAGTCCATCATATATATATATATATATATATATATATATATATATATATATATATATATATATATATATATATATATATATATATATGTAAAGTTTTTTTGGTATACAAAGAAGGTACTAAACAAATGTGCCCGATATAAAAATAGTACATCAAGCATCATCCATAGGACGGTGGGAGCTAGATCTCTTGGATCTAGGGCCCGATGATAGTGTTTCTCAATGAGTGGTTGAGGTAAAGGTATGGCTCCAGGATGAGATCCTCTTTGATCGACTATGTGATCTATGACACTACTCCCATAGATCGTGCTCTAACTTCTCCACCCTCTTTGCCAGCAACTATAGCTCAACTACTATGGGCATGAAGATATCCCCATGCCTCCTAGGATCACATTCCCCCTCATAGAGAACTCACGATGTGGAAGTAATCTTCAATGAAATGACCATGCCGATAAGGACATCTCTTAGGAGGGATCTCCAATCCTCTATGCTATTTGCGTATCAAATTTTTCTTTAATTAATTTATCTTTATCACATATTCATAAATTTTTCACTTTTTCTACATCATACCTAGATCTCCCTCACAGAAGCTAGGATCTGTGTCTCGGTGGGGTGTAATGGGTGGTGGTCGGATAGAGTCTCCTCACTCCACCTATCTCATTTGAGGTGGGGGAATATTTTCTTGATTATATGCTAATCAGGATCGTAAGGGCCTAGCCACTATGGGAGATGGTGGTTCCTCATCTGCTACACCACCCGCTACTTGCACATCCTCCCTGTCCTCTATCTCCATGGCCTCTATGCTTGGTGGTAGCTCCTCCTCCTCCTTTTCTCTATGTTGAGACCTAAAATATGGACCTAGATCTCTAGTAGGATAGTCATCTGGGAACATAAGTGTCATGCCCCGACACTGATGTATCACAAGTAGTCCCCCGACACTCCTACATCCTCGACTATAGAAGGGACCTCGACATCATCTAGACTCTCAGTGTTTGTTAGCTCTATATCATCAATAGTCGACCGAGGTGTGGTCCTAGGCCTTTGAATGTATATCCTCATATGTGAGTATCAAGGTCCTCTACTCCCATAATTTACACCTCAACTCCTAGGTGATCCATCACTGATCAAAGGTTCTAGTCTCTTCACAACCAATACTCATGTCAGCTCTTTACCTCCTTAGCAAGTTGGTGATTCTTATAGGGTTGTGGAGGTAGTAATTTATTAATATTTTTTCACTTCTTGACCCATTTGATTAAGATCTCTACCACTCTTCCTTACCAATCTCCTCAAAATCACTAATTGAGCCTTGTAGCCATAGAGCCCCCAATTAAGCCTCCTAGTCTGGGTTTTTAAGAATTTATGCAAAACATTCCCAAAGGTCCTTCCAAAAATGTTTTGGATTCTTGGTACCTATGGAATACTCTCATGGATTTTGTGGGTCTTGGGCTCTCAAGCCTTTGTACAATGCCCTAACTAAAAAATGAGGGTTTTACAAGGGTTTTAATGGCTTCTAGGATCCCATTGCTCAAGGTAAGTTTAGGCTTGTGAAATGGATTGATGAAGCCCTAAGATCTCCATAAAAGTAATATATGATCCTCTTCTTGGTCTCCAAAGTCTTGGAGTGTATCTTTCAAGTCACCTCTACAAGCAAAACAACTTTCTCACCTCCTTGTCCCTAGTCAGGCAATGACAGTGCTCCCCTAGGGAAAGGTCTTAAAATTGGCCATGCTTCTTGCTAGACCTCCATAAGAGATATTTACATTGTACTTAGGCTTTTCTACCATGCCCCAACTAGTCATGCTGAACACACGGTAGGGTTTCATTGGGGAGCCATATTTTTATACCAAACTATACACAGGCCAGTGAACTGGCAAAGACAAAAGAATTAAACTAAGACTATCAAAACACCTACAAAGAACACAAAATAGTATAGAATGGAAATGAAACAAAAAATGTGGATTGAATCCTTCTTTTCCAAGCATAAATAATTACATTATATGCTACTGTTGCATCAAAACCTCAGATTGTGTCCACAAAACAAGTAAGAGTGCTAAAATTCCTTAAACCATAAATTATCAAATGATGCTAACCTCAGGATTTGAGCCTATTAGGGCTTATATAGCATCTATTATTGAGGTATGGGTGTTTAGGAACCATAATGACCTAGAATCCTAGTCAGTCCTTTTAGGACAAAAGTTGTCATGCAACTTTGCAAAGTTGCAAAAGTTATCATGACAACTTTTTAGCAACTTTTACAAAGTTGCTCATTTATTCACTCAACCCTCACAAAGACTCAAAAAAAGTTAATAAAACCTATCTAAATCCATTTGGGTCATTTTAGACCAAAAAGAAACATTTAAATCATATTTCCACTCTTGTGCCCTTTGTCAACTTTTGGGACCAAGCTAGGTCCTAAGGACACCTTAGCCTATGGACTTAGTCTAACAACACAAACCCTAGGTTAACTCAAATATCTACTCTCCTAACACACCTAGGTCCTCTTGGAACCCTTTATTACCCTTTGGTCTAGCTAGGACTAGTACAAGCCAAAAATGGAATTAGGACCTTCTAGCCTCAATCCTAGGTGCTCATGTACCCATGTGTATGGATTGCGTGTATGTTTTATATTTCTGTTTGATGTGTCTGATGTGGTTGAGGGGTGAAGTCATAGTTACTTTTGTGTGAGATCCACATGATCGTCTAATCCCTGCCATTATTTATTATATATTTATACATGTATGTACATGCTCATATTTTATGCAGGATTTCAGGTACCAGGCATCAACTTTCCCAAATTATTAGAATGAGTGTGCCCTATCATAATATCTCAATGGTAAGAGAGGGGAGATAATAGATAGGTCCAATCTAAACCTAATCCATGATTTGTCCTAAGATAGGGGACAAGTATCTTATTGACTACCTATCTGAATTCGTCAAGGTGACGTGAATTCGTGAACCCTTCCTTTGAGCATGATGGTTGTTTTGAGTTAGTTGATTTTCAAATGTTGCATTCATATGAGTTTTTTTGTGTGCTTTATTTATTGAAAATGAATTAAATAAGATGGATTATTATATTAGAATAATTATATCTTGTAAATATCAAAATATTAAATATAAGGATATTTAATTATTAAGGGTTACTTAAATACCTTTGTTTAATTAAAAGTCTAGTTTGGAATAAAAAGATTTAATTAATTATTAAATTCAAAGATGAGATTTTAGGCATAATTTATTTATTTAATATTTAATTATCAATTGCATAATTATTAATGTGCTAAAATATTAATTGATTAATTAAATATTAATGTACAATTTAAGTTACACATTCAATTTAATAAAATAAAATAATTAATTTAAGTTAAATTTGATTTAGGAGTTATTTTCGATTAAGGATAAAATAGTTTTTGAAGGGAACCGTAACCCTTTACATTAGGATAAAAGATAGGAAGAATAAGCACAAAGAAAAAAGAGATAGTTGGGGAAAATGAGGAAAGCATTAGAGACCCCCCAGCACAACTAACCAGTAAAAAATAGAGAAACAAACAAAAAAAGACACGAAGCCCAGAAACAATACAACTAAGAAATTTTTTCCATAAACTTCGCTATGTCTTCCTTTAGCAAAATGAATTGTTGGATAGAATCCCAGAGAGCCATGATTTCCTTTGAGTTATCAACTTTCTTCCTTTTTGAGCTTGCTCTAGTACAAGAGCCAAGGCCAACAAGACTAGTGCCTTTATCAGCTTCTTCTTCAACAAGAATGGGAGTAGTGTTCCCTTCCAACACAGAGAGAAGAGCCTGCAAGTTATTGGTAGTCATCTTCATGCCCTCAAAGTTCTGCTTCATAATCCTACTGAGGGTATCTTCAATGTTCTGGATACAACTGGAGGTATTCTGCATGCAGAAATTGACAATAGCATTGATTTTTAGTTCAAGCTTCTCCATCATCCCTTTGTCTTCTTCATCAGCCAGGGTCTTAGCATCACTTTTTCCAGTGGTCAAAGGCTTGGAAAACAACAAGATGATTTTGTTCACTATGTCGTCTAGCTCTGAGTACTCTATACTAATGTCTTTGATTTCTTTGTACAACCAGGAGTTCATCTACATATCCATCTCAACACACTCTTTAATAGATTGCATGAACCCATTATTTGCTTTTCCCTTCTTAGTTGTTTCCTCCTGACTTCTCTTGGGTTCTTCCTTGTCTTTCAACTTATTGTTGTAATACCCCAAAAATGGGCTATAAGTTCATTAACCTCCTATATCGACACATCGAACGAAATCAACATCAAACTCCTAACCTAAGGCACATCTGAACATCATTGAATCTTAATTGATTATCTCAAATTCTGCATCAGGGAATATTCCTAGTAATATTCCTATTTATCCTAATTATCTTTAATTTAATAATTATTTAGTGATAAATCCTATTTATCTTAAAGTTTGATTAATTGAATATTTTGAATATTTAATTAATTAGATTTAATACTGCCACTTAATTATTTAATTGGATTTAATTATATTTATTCCTAAATTGTATTATTTCATTTTGACAATAAATCAAATATCCTATGACTAATTGATTAAATTCTTATTTAATTAATTAATGTCAATTGTCAAATTTAATAATATAGTTTTTAGAATAAAAGTTTGATTTAATAATTGATTAACCCATAAATCAATTGTTTTATTTTTAAAATTAACCTGAGTGATTTATGGCTTTTTCCATGCACCTCCAAAGCCCTGGATTTCTATAAAATCAAGGCTCAGCTCTTCACAAATCATCTCACAAGTTTGCATACTTACTCTGCCAAAATCAATCCATGAATTTGCACAATCACGTTGGTGAATTGATATCTAAAGAATTGAAGCTTCTTTGCAAATCAACAACTTTTGTGAGATCAATCTTATTTAGCATATCATTGTAGCTTATTTTGCATATCAGTTTTTCATCTAGAATAGATTCATATCAGTTTATTTCATCTTATTGCATAGAAAATATCAAATATATAGATTAATTTGCCTTCATCTCATATCTAGATTTCACATTTTCAAACCCTTCGTTTAGGTGTCGTAAAGGTCACTGATCTTGATCCAATCTGAGAGTATCATACTTGCACCTACTAGAAGGCAATAAATCGCCTGGTTAGATTAGTTTCCATTTCATTGCACGATTTTGATTTTAAGCTAACCCCTAATATTTTACTAAAGTGTTTGTGTCTACAGCTAGGTACAAAATTCACACACACAATTGTCAATGCCCTCTTCTTTGTTCTCTTCAGCCTTCTCAAAGATAACCCTAGAATTCGTGCCCTCCATAGAAGGCAAGTCATCATAATCCAAAAGAACAGGGGATATGGGGATTTTATGAGGGTTATTACAAGCCTTAAGATATGCCATAGGGTTGATAATTGGGGGCTCTATCACAACCACCACCGAGGAGCTAGCACTTTCTTCATTTTTATCTTTATTGCTAGTCTCCTCAGGAACGTAATTGTCATTTGGACCTTCAGTCACCATATCACTAGGTTTGGCATTGCTGGCTTTGTCGCTCTTCATTTTTGAGCAGGGCTCACTGGCATTATCCTAAGAATCATGATCCTCCTTTTCGTGGTAGTCGTGAAGGTTTTTATCATCTTCCTGCACCTCTGTATCATCCTCTATTTCCATACCAGCCTCCTTAGAGAGGAATTTAGCCTCTTAAGCCATGTCAATATTTTTAGCTTCCTCCCATACCTTTGTGTCTTCTTCAATGTCCATGCCAGTCTCCTCCATGAGGATTTTAGCCGCTTTAGCCATATCTTCAGTAGGGTTTCCTTTCTTTTTCTTTTTAGAAGTGTTATTGTAAGTCGTGAGGGATCATTTACCCTTCTTCTCCTTATTCTTCCCAGAGTCTGGGGTGTCATCCTGGAGCTTAAACTTGGCATATTCATAAATGAGAAGAATAAGCCCATCGTGAAGAATAGGCTTCTAAGAGCTTTTCCTATTCTCCATAATATTAGTGCCAAGAGATTGAAGTAGAAGGTAGGGAAAATAAATTTTCCTGCTGTATCGAAAATGATTCACAAGCATAAAATGAAAGTTATAAACTCTGGTATAGCGACCCTCAAGCATAAAATACTACATAAGGGCTTTGACAAGTTTTCCCTAGAGAAGCTTCATATGCTTGCGAAGAACATAATCCTCAGATTGTTTCATGAGGAGGGATTTTTCACCTAGAGACTTAGGGTACATTCTAGCAGTATTCTGAGCCATAACCTTACCTCTATAATACTTCAAACCAGTCATTTCTAATCCCATGATATTAGAAATAAGATTCTCAATGATAGAAAAGGTCTTACCACAAAGGGTTACTTTTCCATTATCCCAACTATCAGCAAACTCTTTGGAGATGTCCTTGTCATATCTATGTAATCTCTCCATGTAAGAAGTGACCCCACCCTCCTAGAGCTTTTTCCAAACTTTCTCCTCTTTCTTCCACTTAAAAATAGTCATCTCTTCATGTTTCAGTTTACCACCCATTTTAACAGAAGCCCAAAAACCAGTCTTAGTCACAGAGAAATTAACTTTGCCCAATTCACAAAATGAAATGCAGAATAAGAGAACATTGATGAATGCTGCCACTTTAATGAGATTACCCTTTCTTATCATCATAACTTCTAATTAACCCTAAATTTTGGTGGATTTTGTCATACCTTATGAGATTAAGGACTTCATTATTTAAGCCTTAATTGCCTTGCCAGTAGCTGACATCATCACTGTGCGCTCCCATATTCGCCAAGCTGTCAGCCACATCATTCAATTCTCTAAATGTGTGTGTAACATGAGTGTCCGCAAAGTCATTAAGATGCCTTTTAATCTGGGTTATGATGTGACTCGTATTCCATGACAGTTTATGATTACCATTTATATAGTTGATGGTATTCATAGAATCACCTTCTAGCCATAGTTTAGTACAATTCTGATCTTTCACAAGCTTGAAAGCGTAGAGGGCAGCCATAGCCTCTGCCATGTGACTAGATTGGGAGCCAATAGGTATAGCAATTGTAGATACACAACAAACTTGGGGATTTCTAATAATGCTCCCACATCCAGTAATGTCTGGGTTACCCTTTGTCGAGCCATCAAAATTGGCTTTGTACCATCTAGGAGGGAGTGAATGCCAAACAACACTAGCACAATAATTGATAGCAGACTTGGTTATAGAAGATAAATTCTAGTGATTTAGGATGTCCTTGTCAGTAATGCCTTCCATTAAGTTAGGCCTTTGATCACAAGTTAGTTGAATATTTTCAGCAATACTTCTAATAGTTTTAGAACTAGCCAATAGAGGCGTAGAAAAGTTGTTTCTAAAAATCTAGTTGTTTCTTTCTTTCCATATCCTCCAAATAACATGGGGTGCAGTGTAATTCCAAATCAGTTTTCCCAAGTTGTGAGAAAAAGGAGAGCACCAGTGGGATATGAAATTGGGAGCACCATTGATTTAGGAGTTGGTAATTGGAAAAGTGCATATAATTATTATTATAAGTAATTAAATATGAAAAAAGAAAATTGAAAAAAATAAGGTTAGGAAGTTCAGTTCTAATTTCTGATTGGGTGTTGCAAGTTAAGTTTTAATTTTTGTGATTTCTAATTAAGGGATTCTTTTATATTTTTTAGAGTGGAGTTTACCTTGTTTATGGTGTTGCATGTTTTGAAACCCTAGCTTGACAGGTTTTCTATATTAGAGGGTTTTGGTCATTTTTAGGAATAAGTTTATTAGGTTTGAAAGATTCTCTTGGCAATTTTTGGAGGATTAAGTCTTGGGTATTTTCAAAAGCTTGGAGTTTTCAAGAATCAAAATTGGTCTTCGATTTAGCTTTGTGTATCGAGGTAGGCTTTCAAACCCTTTGCGATTTTCAATTTTGAAAGATTGTCTTCTTTGTGTTTGTTAGATTATTTGGATGATCTAAGCGATTGAATAAAAGTTCTTGTTTTGAGAATTTTGAGATGGGTGTGATTAGGGTTTCTTAGGAAATTGTGTTA